>CM073575.1:12012101-12240764 GCA_037074715.1 Magnolia kwangsiensis | reverse complement strand
TGAGGCAGGAGTGCTTTGCAGATTATCTTGGAGTTTTGTTCATCATCATTGTATTTTCCCTTATGCTCATTGTACTTGTAAAGTTTTTGATCATAGTGGAAATGTAATGGAGTTTTTGATTGTTGTTTGTGGGTTATGCTTATTATGAATCAAATTGATGTTGAAAATTCTCCTCGTAGCATCCCAAGATCAGAACTTGACGAATGGGCTCTAGGATCTGAGAATGGGGTTCTACGGAGGCTGTCGGCGCCAGATTCGGCGAACGAAAATTTTGTGAGCCCGATTTCTGAGTTTGGGGCGTGACAGAAATTAGTATCAGAGCATAACTTGGGAATAACCAAGAATAACATTACATGTCTGCTATGAGTTTAGAATGGCTAAGTCCCGAAGTTCGGATAGCTGGGCGACCTCCCATTACAGACCCTTAACGTGCGTGCCTTCGAGAGTTTTGAAGTTGATAGGTGCCTTCGCTCTTTCCTGTAGGACATAGCGCGTGGGAGAGTTACCCGATCAACTCCCGCATCACCACCTGAGGATCCCGCACCACCACTTGAGGATCCCACACCACCACCTGCGGCTCCTGCATTACCACCTACGATACCCATTCTACCACCAGAGATTTCTACTGCCCATCCTGAGTATGCTGCTCCTCCACCAGAGACCGGTGCGGACCCGACCATATCCGTGAGTGCCTCTCAGTTGCAGCAGATGTTACAGGCTATGGCGGCTGCACTTCGGGAGCAGAGCAGATAGCCAGTTATTTTACCAGCACAGGAAAAGCAGGATCATACGAGTGCCCTTCTTCGAGAGTTTCAATGGCTCGATCCCCCGCGTTTTCAGGGTGAGCCAGACCCGACTATAGTTGAGAGATGGCGTGCCGATGTGGAGAAGATATTTGAGACGATGGGATGTACGACTGAGCGGCTAGTTCGATTAGCCGTATTTCTTCTCCATGGTGAGGCTGAGCACTGGTGGACATCAGTTTTTCGAGCAGTAGGAGCTAATTTTGTATGGACATGGGAGGATTTTATGGATCAGTTTGACCGACAGTACTTTCTTGATCACATCCGACGACAGCGAGCGTTGGAGTTCGAGGCCCTGCTGTAGGGTGATATGACAGTGGCTCAGTATGCAGCTCGTTTTGTAGCACTGTCCAGATTTGCACCTTACCTAGTAGATGATGAGGAGCGGAGAGCCCGTCGCTTCGAGGACGGCCTACGTTACGGTCTTCACAGCTGTGTTATTGGGCATGAGCTTCCGACTTTTGAGGAAGTGGTGTGGAAGGCCCAGATTTTTGAGGCTGAGTGGGTCGGTTCTCAGTCTGAGCGCGGTCAGAGGAGAGATCGAAAGAGGAAGGCTCCTTCTAGTGACTCTCAGCAGCGTCGACCACAGCAGCAGAGGCGTACAGGTCACCCAGCCTTCCGATCACCAGCAGCACCTCCAGCACCACCTCCGAGGCAGTTCACCGGCACTTGTTTTAGGTGCGGTGCGATGGGACACCGTTCGTGGGAGTGTCCCAGCCCCCAGCAGCAGCAGAGAAGTCCAAAGTAGCAGAGGACTCCACAGCAGCCTCCACCACAGCCGCAACAGAGACCCCAGTAGCAGCAGCTACAACAGCCCCCACCACAGAGGCCACCTCAGCAGCAGCATCAGCACCAGCCACCGAGGCCACAGCAGCAGAGGCAGCAGTTTCGACCGCCTCAGTGACCCCATCAGCAGCAGCAGCATGCTCAGAGGGGACAGGCACCTCCCCAGCCAGCTCAGGCTAGATTCTATACGGCTCATCAGGATCTGCAGGAGTCATTGAGGGTATACTTCCAGTCTCTGCGTGCATTGTACGTGTGTTGTTTGATTCCTGTGCATCGCATTCTTTTGTGGCTGAGAGTTTCTGCCAATCGACTGGCTTACCGTTAGAGTCTTCTTGTGAAAGCCTATCGGTATTGACTCCCTTGGGGAGGACTGCAATGTTGGACCGATTTTTCTCGTCTTGCCCCGTTCTGGTTGGGGATACCTTTCTACCTGCCGATCTGTTTGCATTGTCGATGTCCGAGTTTGATGTCATCCTGGGCATGGATTGGCTCACCGAGTACTATGCCATATTGGACTGCGCTACGAGGACAGTCACGTTTTCTATACCCGGTGTGCCACGGTTCCAGTTCGATGTAGAGCCCAGAGGAGAGCGGTTATCTTGTTTGATGTCCTGTGCCATAGAGGAGCCTATAGTTGTGAGCATCGACCAGTTGCCCGTGGTTTATGATTTTCCTGATGTGTTCTAGGAGATTTCGGGATTACCGCCTAGTCGACTCACCGAGTTTCAGATTGATCTTGTGCCTGGTACCATGCCTATTTCGAAGGCCCCGTATCGCATGACATCGTTGGAGTTACGGGAACTGTAGAAGCAGTTGGACGAGTTACGCGAGTTGGGCTTTATCCGTCCGAGCAGTTCACCGTAGGGAGCGCCGGTACTCTTCGTGAAGAAGAAGGATGGTTCGTTGAGGCTCTGCGTTGACTATCGCGAGCTCAACAAAGTCACGATCAAGAACAGATACCCGCTCCCCTAAGATTGATGATTTATTTGATCAGCTGCAGGGTGCATAGTTCTTTTAGAAGATCGACCTGCGTTCCGGTTATCATCAGATTCGGATCCGAGACGAGGACATTCCGAAGACAGCATTCAGGATGCGTTACGGTCATTTTGAGTTTCAGGTCATGTCCTTCGGACTGACCAATGCACCTGCGGTCTTCATGTAGCTGATGAACGAGGTCTTCCACCCTTATCTCGATCAGTTTATTTTAGTCTTCATCGACGACATTCTGATCTATTCGAGGACCCGTGAGGAGCACAAGCAGTACTTGGAGATTACTTTATAGACCCTCCGCGTACACCAGCTGTATACGAAGCTAGAGAATGCGAGTTCTGGAAGGAGGAGGTGAAGTTCCTTGGTTACGTGGTGACGAGGGAAGGCGTCACAGTGGACCCCTCGAAGGTCGAGGCAGTGCGTTAGTGGGGCCAGCCCACGACTACGATAGAGATCCATAGTTTTCTTGGTTTGGCAGGCTATTATCGACGTTTCATTGAGGGCTTCTCTCGTATTGCAGTCCCGCTGACCAGGTTGACTTGGAAGGGTGCAAAGTTTGTTTGGAGTGACGCCTGCGAGCTAGCATTTACGAAGTTAAAGGACCGTTTGACGTCCGTTCTTGTCCTCACTCTTCCCTCTGGGAGTGACGGATTTATTGTATTTACTGATGCCTCGCATATCGGTTTGGGTGCTGTCCTGATGTAGCACGGGAGACCAGTGGCCTTCGCGTCTCTTCAGCTCAAGGTCCATGAGCTGAACTATCCTATGCATGATCTGGAGCTGGTTGCAGTTGTCTTCGCACTGAAGGTGTAGAGGCACTATCTTTATGGGGTCAGGTTCGAGCTCTTCTCTGATCACAAGAGCTTGAAGTACCTATTCTTGCAGTCTGAGTTGAATATGAGACAGAGGCGCTGGATGGAGCTCCTGAAAGACTATGATTTTGATCTTCAGTACCACCTGAGGAAGGAGAACGTGGTGGCAGATGCCCTCAGTTGTCAACCACGAGGCCTAATAGCACATATGATGATTCAGGAGTGGCAGATGTTTGAAGATATCGCAGCGTATGAATTTGAATTTGGCCTGCAGTCTTCTATCGTGTAGTTATTGAGCCTGTCGATTCAATCCTCTCTTGTCTCTAGGGTGATCGAGGCTTAGCAGGCTGATGAATCGTTGTAGAGTTATATGGCTGAGGCTACATCTGAGAGTCAGGCAGATTGACAGATTGGTACAGACGGTGGACTTCGCTTCAGAGGCCGATTATGTGTCCCGGATATTTCAGAGTTGCGCAGAGATCTTATGACCGAGGCACATTGATCGCGATTTTCGATCCACCCTGGCTCGACGAAGATGTACCGTGACATGAGGTGATAGTATTTTTGGGTGAGGATGAAGGGTCAGATCACCAGTTTTGTGGCCAAGTGTGACACGTGCCAGCGTGTCAAGGTCGATCATCAGAGACCTCCTGGTCTATTACAGCCGTTGAGTGTCCCGATGTGGAAGTGGGAGCACGTGTCGATTGATTTCATTATGGGTTTGTCGAGGACTCACCGCGATCATGATGCCATTTGGGTTGTTGTGGATCGTTTGACGAAGTCGGCATATTTCCTTGTGATGCGTACGACTTGGTCTATGGACCGGATTGCGAGGTTATTTATTGAGGAGGTTGTGAGACTGCATGGCGTTCCGGTCTCTATCGTTTCTGACCGAGACTCGTGGTTCACGTTTCAGTTTTGGAGGAGCTTCCAGTGAGCGTTGGGGACTGATTTGCAGCTCAGCACTGCGTACCATCCGCAGACCGATGGCCAGACTGAGAGGGTTAACTAGATCTTTGAGGATATGCTTCGGGCTTGCGCGATTGATTTCGGGGGTAGCTGGGATGAGCATCTGTGATTGGCTGAGTTTGCATACAATAACAGTTATCATGCGACCATCTGCATGGCTCCTTTTGAGGCACTATATGGCAGACCATGCAGATCACCGAGTTGATGGATCGAGTTTGGAGAACGTCGTCTCCTAGGTCCCGAGCTTGTGCAGGAGACGTCAGAAGCTATTGACACCATCAGGCAGAGGATGCACAAAACTCAGAGCCGACAGAAGAGTTTTGTTGATCGTCGGCGTCGTCCCTTGGAGTTTGACGTAGGGGACCATGTGTATCTCAAGGTTTCGCCCATGAAGGGGGTAGTTCGATTTGGAGCTAGGGGCAAGCTTGCCTCGAGATTTATAGGACCTTTTGAGATCACTGGGCGCGTTGGTGCCGTGGCATATCGGCTTGCCTTGCCATCTCAGTTGTCTGTTGTCCACAACGTTTTTCACGTCTCCATGTTGAGGAAGTGTGGGTCAGACATAGTTCTAGTTATTGATTGACAACTGTTGGAGGTTCGTGAGGACGCTTCTTACATTGATCAGCCAGTCCATATCCTTGATCGGAAGGAGCAGGTCCTCAGAACTAAGGTCATTCCGTTGGTGAAGGTTCAGTGGGGTCACCATTCTGTAGAGGAGGCTTCTTGGGAGCGTGAGGCCGAGATTCGAGAGCGTTATCCTCATCTCTTTGATGGTTGATCATGTGATGCATTTTGTACACTATTTCTGGTTTTATATAGTGATGTTATGTCTCTTCTTCTTCATGAGTTATGCCTAATTACGATGATTGTATAAATTTCGAGGATGAAATTTTTATTAGGAGGGGAGAGCTGTAAGATCCGTATCTTAGTCTGTACCGTTCCGTAGACTTTCGCGGTCTTACCGGTCGAATTCCGGTAACCTTCGACCCTTAATCGATATTTGCGCGTGACCCTGATTCGTAGCCGTCAACCCGTATCGACTCAACCCAAGACTATTACTATAGCGACCGCGCCGTCGCTGCGGTTCCGATGCCGCGACTTGCGCGCCGAGGCGATACCCTGGTCAAGAGATGTGGGCCAGCGTTCGGTGCGAGGAAAATACCGCGCGTTGCGAAATCTAAGAAAATCTCTACGAGGTGTTACATCAATCCCATCAATCAATCAATCTCATCACATCACATGTCAAGTACACATCACCTTTCACCTTTTCCCAAGCAAGCCTCAAAAGTCAAAAATTCTCTTACACCCCCATGCCTTTCTTACACAAAAGGCTACAAAAGTCAAAAAGGTGTCTTACACACCCATCACCACCACATCAAACATCTATCACCCATCTCTCTCTCCCTTTACAAGTCTCTCTCATTTTCAAACTCTTTCCCAAGCAAGAGAAAAATCCATACGTCCAAGCCTCTCCCCATTTCTCTCAAACTACAAGTGTGGCCCACTTTCCTACCCCATCATCTCCCATCCTAGCCATCCGTTCTTCATCTCACCCATTGAAATCAAAGCTAAGGTGCTAAGGAACCCATAAGAGCAAGAAGATTGAACGGTGGGTGCTTGATAATGGTAGTTTTTCCTATTTTTGAGATGGGCCAAGTAAGGCCAACCGATCAACGGTTTGGATCTTACTTAAGACCCTAAAATGTGGCCGATCGCCCACTTTGATCATCATGATCATTCCATGATGGGGCCATTCTTCATGGACCCCATCATGATGTTTATTTTCTTGCATTAGAGAGGTCATCTAGACTGTCTATTTTAGTGGAGAAGGGATCTCCACCGTTAGATTTTTGATTTATTAGGCCATGTGTAATGGGACCCACTTGATGTATGATCGGTTACAAGCGAGGGCCCATAGTGTCGGGGTCCCTCCATCACGCGCGTGTCCCACTCTCTATCTCTTTATTTCCCTCTCTATTACATTTCTCTTATGAAATCATGTTAAGGTTGTGTGACCCACTTGAATGGACCCCATCATGAGGCATGTATTCTATCCAGCCATCTACTTGTGGGGCTCATTTTGTGTGTTGTATCCACTCCATACGCCATGAGGTGGCCCACCTAAATAGGGCCCACCTCTAATGTATTTGTTTCATCCAACGTCCAGCGTACGCTGGACGTGGGTTGGGAAACACAAATATAAGCTTGTTTTCAAGCTTTTGGGGTGACCCACTCACCTAGGCCCCACCTTGATGTATGTATTCAATCCATGCCATCCATTCCTTTCCCAAGCCCATTTTGAGCCAAAAGATGGGGTCAATCCGATCATTCGGCGGACCATAGCATAGGAAATAGTGTTTTCTACCCCTTAAAATCTTTCCTGATGTTTTTATACTCCTAAAAATTTCAAACTTTAGACTCATTCTGTTTGTTTCGAGCCGTAGAATCCCATGGACGGATTGGATTAACTTCATGTGGGCCCTACCCGTGAAAAATCACAAAAATCAGTTTTTTCAAAAAAATAAATAAAAGCATGCAGCAGCATTACTGCTGCTACTGTTAGTGACGCTGGCAGTGCCAGCGCTGGCGGACGGGCGTGCTAGCAACGTCCCAGGGCTACTGCCGTGGGCCCCACCATGATGTATATGTATCATCCACGCCGTTCATTTGGTGGGCCGCTCCCTGAAGTGGGTCCCCTCCAAAGATGAGGCTGATCTGACGCTCGAGCGGTCTACACCATATGAAACTGTGAAATTGAACCTCTACCATTTAAATCAATTTTTTTGGGCCCCAGAAGTTCTAGATCTAGATGAAATTTGTGTTTTCCCTTCATTCAGGTCCGCGTGACCTCCTGAAATGGTTGGATGGAACATATATGCTATGGTGGGCCCCACATGGGACCCACAGTGATGTATGTGTTCTACATCCACCGTCCAAACGGACGGTGGTACCTACCGTGATATCTGTGTCTCATTTCCACCGTCCAGTGGACGGTGGAGCCCACTAGGGGTGTGTGTGCGTGTGAAATCCCACGGCATGCGTGTGGCGTAAGTATGTGGTGGGGGTGTGTGCATGCATGCGCGTGTGTGTGAGTGTGGCAGTGTGTGTGCGTGTGTGCTGTATGCATGTGTGCAACGTATGTGTGTGTGTGTGTGTGTATATATATATATATATATATATATATATATATATATATTATATTATGTATAATATTATATTATACATAATGATGTATATATTATATATATAATTTGTATATTATATTCTTGATGGTGGGCCTTCATGTGGGCCCCCACCCTTGGTGCAGGTGCTGCATCCAATCTGTCCATCCATTTTAAAAGCTCATTTTATGAAATGAGCTAAAGAATGGGCCAAATCCATAGTCCGAGTGGACCCCACCTTAGCATATTATAAGGCCTATGGGTTTAGGCCCATTTGATATATAAGGCCTATGGGTTAGGCCCATTTGATAAGGCCTATGGATTTGGGCCCATTTGGCATATAAGGCCTATGGGTTTAGGCCCATTTGATATATCAGGCGTATGAGTTTAGACCCATTTAAGACACATAAGGCCCATGTGATTTGACCCATTATGATGTACACTGAGGCCCATGGGTTATGTCCCATTGCAATGTACCTAAGGCCATTGGTGAAGCCCAGTAATGCGGCCCATTTGATGAACGTAAGGCCCACTTATGTAGCCCATTTGATGTAATGAAGGCCCAATAGGATGTACCTAAGGTCCATTGCAATGTGTGAAACCAACATGGTTTGTGTAACGATGTTTACTAAGGGTTATGGCTAGAGAGCAATGGTGGTTTGACGTCCACATTGTAAGTATAGTGTTGGTTGAATGTCCGCATTATGACTCTCCCTAGGACCATTGATAGGCCGTAATTATTGTGTGTAGGCCGTCTAGGCCCATCTGCGTTGTAAGAATAATTCATTACTTTGTAACATACTTAGTATAATTTCATTACTCATGCCCATACACATCATATGAATGCTTGATATGAGGAATGTTTGATCATCGCATAAGCTGTTGGGCCAAGACATTTACGGGACTCCTTATGAGATGGAGTGTCCCACATGAACGCATGGTGTGCACAAGATTGTTGTATGATTGTATAGTATGACTCATGCATCTCGCATTTACGTGACATGTGACATCAGGACCATAGCCTCCACAGACGTATCGTGGTTGGCAGGATTGGATACTGAAAATTTTATTCTACATGGAGTGCTATAGATATCCCTGGGTGAAAGTCCCTAAACCCTTATGGTACCAAAAAGTTGCTCCAATGTTTAGACCGAGTGGGTAGATGAGCGTTGAGTACCGATCACCAGATGGTTGCGCTCTCCACTGTGTCGTGGTCGGTTGGAAGGGGGTGCGGCCTTACCTTCCGGAGTATAGGGGGCAATGCTAGGCTGAGTCTAACCAGCTCGAGGAATGGGTCTGGTATCGACGAGTTGAGCCTGATATTGGCAGACGGATAGTGAGGTCTCTTCCACTTACCTTATTGCACGCGATGAGGCGGCGATCTGGTTTAGAGTGTACTAGACCCCGGTGATATCCTAGATTTGAGCTGTATTGACATGTGGACTTAAATGAGGATTGTATGCTTGACTTGCATCTTGCATTGCATAGCCTTGGTACGGCTCATGATATTTATGGATCCATGTACATATTCCGCATTACTCTGATATTGCATGATCATATTACTATCATATTCCACATTACTCTGATATTGCATGATCATATTATTACCCTGCGTACACACTTTCACCATCCTCTAAGCTTTCTATAAGCTTATGCACGACTGTTGCGTGCATGTGACGTTGGGGCACAGCAGCGCTGAGGCAGGAGTGTTTTGCAGATTATTTTGGAGTTTTGTTCATCATCATTGTATTTTCCTTTATGCTCATTATACTTGTAAAGTTTTTGATCATAGTGAAAATGTAATGAAGTTTTTGTTTGTTGTTTATGAGTTATGTTTTTGGTTATGCTTATTATGAATCAAACTGATGTTGAAAATCCTCCTCGTAGTATCTCAGGATCGGAACCTGACGAATGGGCGCTGGGATCCGAGAATGGGATTCTACGGAGGCTGTCGACGCCAAATTCGGCGTTCGAAAATTTTGTGAGCCCAATTTTCGAGTTTGGGGCGTGACAGTGGTTTATATTGCCTTATGTAATTTATATCCCAGGTTTATATAGGTTAAATGTGAACAGTACACGTTATTCTTAAGTGGTTGACGCCGTAAAAAACGTGAAAAAGTGAAGAGGAAGATCCTTGTCTTTCTCCATGTATATTTAATTTATTCGGAGCTATTAGAGTGGGATTGAGTCAAAGCAATTATAACAAGAATATTTTTATTAGAACATCTTTCACAATCTCTAGAGAGAGAGTTCACTAATGGACCGAGCCATAAGTATATCATGGAGAATACCCTTAAGCAGCCATAAGGCACCATTGGCCACCATTAGCCATAAGGGTCATAACCATATGCTTTCCATGGCTTTCTTTAAGGCAAGTGATTAAAACCTTAGTACCTACGTATACTTTTTAAAATCTAAAACAAAAATAAAAATAAAAATTGAATATTTTTATTGTATAATGTCTAATATATATGATTTCTCAAATACATTATTAATAAATAAAAAATTAAAATTTTAATTCAAAATGATTTAAATAGCAAAATTCTAACTCTTTATCAAAAATAATAAAATTAATTTATCTAAAGTTTAATTTATTAAAAATAAAAAGTTAAGATAATTCTTACCGGAGGAGTCCTAATATTGTTGTGAATAATTTCTAAAATAAAAATAAAAATCTAAAACTCAAAAAATAAGAAAATACGATTATACGATAAAGAATCGGAATTAAAATTTTCCTGAAATCTCTTTTTTGAAATGATAGAGCAAGCTTTCTCGTGAAATAAACTGTTGCAACCTACTATGTGTTGGTTGATCCTGAATGGCCTATTATGTTAAAGATTGATAGGTCACGTACGGGTGAATTACGTTATGGTTATGCCCTGCGTAAGGTTGAGCCTGGATATGATATATATACATCCTACAGCAGTGATCCTTCTAATTAAATAACTTTTACTTTTGACTGTGACTTTATCTGATTTTCACTTTTGACGGTCCATCTCCATCTGAAGGGCACAGATGAGACAGCAAGGACTAATCCATTGAGTTAATTCTGATCTTGGCCCACAAGATGGATGGCCCGGATTCAGTGATACAGACACTGCATTTTGGCGATCACTTGCAGTTAACAAACTGCAATCAATTAAATAGTCCACCGCAAGAAATACTAGCCGGCTAAAAAAAAAAAATGTATTATAGCCTTTATAGTTTTTTACTACTTACGACTCATGAACAAACCATTATCTAATTTCGCTGCTAAAAGCTAAGTTCCGACGCGCCCGGCACGCAGGATGAGATGATATGGCCGAGTGTTACAACATTTGATCTTTGTGGGGGCCACCTTTTATGTATGTGAAATCCTATCCATTTATCAGCTCTGACCAGCTATGTTAGGTCTTGGGGTAAAAAATCAGTCCAAGATAAACACTCAGGTGGACCACATAATAGCGACCAATAAGAATGAGGATACACTATAGAAACTTGTCAGATATTTTGTGAGGCTTGACGCAATGTCGGATCTGTCCGTGTTTTAACGAGTGTCACCAGATGGACTGGGTAGATGTTATAAACATAATACCATGGACCCATTCAACTTGGGTGCTACATGTCGACCACCTAATATATATATATATATATATATATATATATATATATATATATATATATATATATATATATATATATATATATATATATATACACGGATATATATATATATATAACGGAACGCTCACCTGCGAACCAGTTCGCAAGGACTACTTACAAACTTTTTCTAGTACTCATCATTGGTGATGATTCTCGAAAATCTGAACGGTCCACATGAAGAAGAGCCTCGTGAAACCCCCGGTACCAACTTTTACTTGAACCAGAGCTTCAGTGGGCCATGAAAAATGCAAACAATTTCTTCCCTTGATTTGAATTCCTCTTTCCTATGGTCCCCCAGAATCTTAGATCAGAGTGAAAATTCACCCCCTGAGATTTCATGGGATTCTGCATCTTATGGACCGTTAAGATTCGACACTCATGATACGTGTGCAAAGGTGCACCCGTGCATAGGTGCGTAGTTGAGCATCTCCCTCTCTCTCTCTATATATATATATACATATATAGGGAAGAGGTTCTATGCGGTAGAACTCATGGGAACTTCCCATTAGGTCGAGCTGTGTGGGACCCACCGTGATGTGTACTGAACATCTATCCCATCAGCCAAATATATCATTCCATGGTGGGCCTCGTGCTTAAAAATCAAGTCAATCCATGGCTTATGTGGGCCACACTACGTACAAAAGTTGATAGCGGTTATATTTCCATTAAAACATTCATAACCATTGGCCCACTGAGGTGTGGTTCACAAATCCAGCCCATACATTATGTGTGTACCACTTGGATGAGGAGCAAACCAAGTTTCGGATACATCTAAATTTTATGTGGGCCCCACCAAGTATTTTTATATGTTTTAACCATGTCTTCACATTATTTTTGATCGTATGGCCCACTTGAGTTCCTTATACGAATGATTTTTGGGATATCCCATCATTTAAAGGGTACCTATCAAATGCACAGTGTTGATGTTTGACATGCATCACAGTGAGCCCTATCTTGATGTGTGTCGAACATCTACCCCATTAGTCAAATGCACCATTCCATGGTGTGACTCGGGCTTAAAAATAAGTCAATCCATGACTACTTCTAGGGACCACACCACATACAAAAGCTGAGAAGGGTTACCCTCCCATTAAAACATCCATAATAATTTGTTGGGCCCGCCAAAATGTGGTTCAAAAATTCAGCCCATTAATTATGTGCATCCCACTTGGATTGGATGAGGGGTTAGACCAAGTTTCAGACCCATCTAAACTTCAAGTGGCCCCAACAAGTGCTTTTATATATTTTATGTATGTCTTCATATGATTTTAGATGTGATGGCCTGAGTTCCGGATGATTCTTGGGAAATCTCATAATTTAAAGGGAACCCATCAAATGCAATGTGTTGATGATGGGCACACAGGACGGTGAGGCCCACATAGCTTGATCGTATGGGAACTTCTCATGAGGTCGACCGCATATAACCATTATATATATATATATATATATATATATATATATATATATATATATATATATATATATATATATATATATATATATATATATATATATATATATATATATATATGTTTGACCTGGCATTTGGAGTGACCTTATTTTTGGGCAGGAGAATAATATTACAAATACCAAAGTTAAAAATAAAGACAATGTCATTGTGGCTGGTATAATGTTCGACGGCTGCCGGTGATGGAAACACGTATTGTACTATCTGAGACGAAGTGGTTGGGTATGGTAAGGACTTTTGTGAGAGCATGGGTTAGGAAAATGTGAGAATGGAAAGCGACTGGCAGGAAGGAGTTAGTGGATGGATGCTATCAGGTTACTTTCTTCAAGGAATCTACTTTTTCATTGGGTATGTGTTTTATTGATAATTTGAGTCTTGTGAATTTTATAGTGAGATCAGATAATGAAGCCACGCCTACAGTCTCAGTACCATGCCTCTTTATTCTTATTCTTAGGTGGATGTCTCTCGGTGGTGCTGTCCACCTTTATATATGTACACACAAGCACGCACTACCAAGTGGACATCAACGGAGTTTTTTATGATTCGGGCTGTGTGGGCCTCACCGTGATGTTTATTGGACATCCATATCTTGCATTTGGTGGGTCCCCTTGGGGATATAAGATATCTCAAAAATCAGCTGTATCCAAAACTCAAGTAGGCTACACCGTCTGAAAATGTGTGAAATCATGCCTAAAACATCTAAAATCACTTTTTGGGACCCACCTTAGTTTGTGATACCACTTAAACTTGGTATTACGCCTCATCCAAGTGGGATACACAAAATGTACGGGCTGGATTTCCAAATCACCTCTCAGGGGTCCTATAAATGATCATGAAGATTTCAATGTGTGCATATCCACTCTCAACTGTTGTATATTGTGTGGCCCACCTAAGTTATGGATTGGCTTGATATTTAGACCTGTGGTCAACCATGAAAGGATGGATCTGATTGATGGGGTGGATGTCAGTCACACATCACGGGGCATTCCAAAGAGGGGGTACCCATGGGTCACCTCTTCTAAAACCACGCGAAAACATGAAAATATCTAAAAGCACTCATGTAATCACATGAGTTTTGGGTATGGTTGAAGCTTGGTATGAGTCCTCATTCAAGTGGGACACACACAGCGGATGAATTGGATGCATGAATGATATATCAGTGGGCCCCATAAATGGTCATCAAGATTCAAGTTTTCAATAAGTAGGTAACCACTGTCGACTGTTTTATAGCGTGGCCTAAGTCATGAATTGGCCTGAATATTACGTCAAGGTACGAATGTTTAACACACATCACGGATGAGTGCACACAGCTGCACCTCGTGAGAAGCTAAAGTGAAGCCTATATATATATATATATATATATATATATATATATATATATATATATATGGGAAAAGGTATTATACGCTCGACCGTATTATACCTTCCATAGGTCGAGTGTTGACGGCACATTATTGGTCAGATGGTAAAAGCTTTAAACAATGGGAAGATTTTTTAGGAAACCTAATAAACATTGCGTTAATTTTATAGGAAAACTAAAAAAATAAAATTGATGTTGTGTGGACCCCACCATGATGTACATTTTCTATTCATGCAGTCCATCCATTTTGAAATATAATTTAAGGGATTTACACCAAAAATAAGTTATATCTGAATCTCAGATGGACCACACCATGAAAAACAGTTGTTATTGAATTTCTACCGTTACAAACTCCTAGGGCGCACTGTAATGGTTATGTAGGGATAAATAAGTTGTTATTGAATTTTTACCATCCAACCTATTTATAAGGTCATGTAGACGTGGATGAAGTGAAAACACAAATATCAACTTGATCCCAAACTTCTCTAGCTTGTAAGAAGTTTTTAATGGTGGACATTCAATCCCTACCTTGTGGTCCACTTAAGCTTTGGACCTGCCTCATTTTTTGGGGTCATATATTAAAATGATCTGAGAAAATTGTTGAACAGCGTGGATATAAAACACTTACATCACATTGAGCCCCACAAAGCCCTGCCCGGAATGATTACCGTCCGGGAGGTGGTAGGACGCAATCCAGTTGGGATTGGCTGATGCTTCTCCAACTCCAAGTTTTACTTTTAAAGGAGATTAAAGTTACATGCCCCACACTGATGTATTTATTATATCTACATGGTTCATCTATTTTTAGATATCATTTTAGAGCCTGGTTCAAAACATGAATCATATCCAAAGATCATTTGGACCACACCACAAATAATAGTGGAGATAATGATTTTCACCGTTGAAAATTTTGTAGGGCCTTCCATAACGTTTATTTTCTATCCAATCTATTCATAAGGTCAACAGGACCTAAATGAAGAGAGAAAAAATTTCATACTGATCCAAAACATCTGTGACGTAAAAAGGATTTTAATGGTAGACGTTCAATCTCACACTGCTTTTTGCAATGTGGTCCAATTGATAGTTGGATATGTCTTATTTTTTGTTCAAAGCCTTAAAACGAGCTCACCAAATGGATGGACGGTTTGGATATATATAACACATACCTCATGATTAGATAAAAAAAGCTTTGCTAACGTCAATACAAGGTGCAGTACTGAAGCGAGTCGGTGACTAAACTAGACAGAGTTGAGTAACCGAGTCGGCTACTGAAGCTACGTCCCCAAGTTTTGTGAGCCCCACTATGATGTATGTGTTGTATCCACACCGTCCATCTATTTTGAAATATTATTTTAGGGCATGAGTCAAAGAATGAGGCAGATAAAAATCTGTAGTGGACCCACTATATAAAACAGTGGGGAGAGTGATTCCCACCATTGAAACTATCCCAAGGCCCACCATAATGTTTATTTGAAATCCAACCTGTTCAAAAGTTAAAAAAGACATGAAATAAGAGAAAACACAAATATCAGCTTGATCTAAAACTTTCGTGGCCTTTAGAAATTTTCAATGGTAGGCCTCATTATCCCCACCGTTTTCTATGTTGGGTCCACTGGAGCTTTGGATTTAACTCATTCTTTGTATATTACCCTAAAATGATCTCAGCAGATGGATGGAAGGTGTTGATATAAAACATACATAATGGTGGGGCCCACATAACTTGGTAACGTCACTTCAACAATGTTTTTAGCTATTTTACTATATAATCGGCGCAATGTTTCTTCGGTTTCCTATAAAATCTCCCCGTTGTTTAAAGCATTTACCATCTGACCAATAATGTGCTGCCAGCACTCGACCTTATGAAAGGTATAATATGGTCAAGCGTATAGTACCTTTTTCCTATATATATATATATATAAATGGTTCTATGCACTCGAGCTCATGAAAACTTCCCTTGAGGTCAAGCCGTGTGGGCCTCACCGTAATGCATGCCTAACATCTACCCCATCAGTCAGATGTAACATTCCATGGTGGGCCTCGTGGTTAAAAATCAAGTCAATCCATTACTTGTTGGGCCACACCATATACAAAAGTTGAGAGATGTTATCCTCCTAAAACATTCATAGTCATTTGTTGGGCCCACCGAGGTGTGGTTCACAAATCTAGCCCATCCATTATGTGTGTCCCACTTGGATGAGGGGTTAGACCAAGTTTTAGAAGCATCCAAATTTTAGGTGGGCCCCACCAAGTGCTTTTATATGTTTTAGGCATGTCTTCACATTATTTTAAATTGTATGACCCACCTGAGTTCCTTATACAGCTGATTTTTGAGATATCCCATCATTTAAAAGGGACCCATTAAATGCACGGTGTTAATGTTCGGCATGCATTACGGTGAGGCCCACACGACGCTTGACGTCGTGGGAACCCATGAGCTGGACTGCATATATACATGGACCTCATGCAAACTTTTTGAGAACTCATCATACATGATGTGACTCCAAAATCTAAACAGTTCACGTGAAGTAACACCTCTTGAAACCCCCTCGGCTCAATATTTACTTCAATCCAAAACTTTGGTGGGCTATGAAAAATGAAAAAAGTTTTCTTCCTTGATTTGCATTTCTCTTTACTATGACCCACCACCTTATGCAAACTTTTTTGAGAACTCATTATGTGTATATGACTCCAAAATCTAAATGGTTCACGTGAAACAACACTTCTTGAAATCCCCTCAGCCCAATATTTACTTTGATCCAAAACTTTGGTGGGCCATGAAAAATGAAAAAACTTCTCTCTCTTGATTTGCATTTCTCTTTTCTACGATCCACCAGAATTTTATATCAGGTTGAAAATTTATCTCTTTGAATTTCATGGGATTCCACATCATATGTACCATTTGAATTATATACCCATGACACGTGTGCAAAGGTGCTCAAGTGGGTATGACTCTCTCTCTCTCCCTCTCTCTCTCTATATATATATATATAAAAGCAAAATAGGCATATAATAGTCTTCGTCAGAGTTCTCACCGTCGATATGTTAAAAGCGGAGGAAAATTCAATACCCTCACTTCTCATTGTTCTTCTTCACTGCGGGTGTTAACAAGATACATCGGATTTCCCTCTTCCCGCCTGTTATGCAACATAACTTTTAACATGTGAACAATGATTTATGTTTTGAATCTAAAACGTTTGTCAATAATTTTTACCGGTCTTTTCAAAGCATGCATGAACCTAAATACGAGGAACATCCAAAACTCAAGTGAACCATAGTTTAGAGAGCAGTAGGGATTGAATGACTACCATTGAAGCCCTCCAAGGGTCTGGTGTGAGATTTAATTGATATCTAACTTCTTCATAAGGTCACACAAACCTGAACGAAGAGACAACACAAATATCAACTTAATTTGAGCCTTCAGTGGCTTTAAGAAGTTTTCAATAACAAGCATCCAATTCCCTCTGTTTCTATGGTGTGGCTAACTTAAGCCTTTGATCTGCTCCCTTTGTCTCATTCCATACATTAGAATGTAAAAAATGGATGGATGGTGTGGATCTGACACATATGTGATCATGAAGGCCCCATAGAAGTTCCACATGTCTAACACTTCCTGTTTTCTTCTCTCTACCGGGAATGCGGTACACCACAAACAGATTAGGCGAGGCCGGGTCATTTTAGCTTGGTCCTCACTTAGACATGTGAATTATGTATTCACCCACTCCATCCTTTTTTCCGGATCATTTTAGTGCATTATCTAGAAAAAAAAATTAAAACATATCCAATTATCAGGTGGCCCATATCATAAGAAACAGTGATGATTCATTATTAATGGGCCACAAAAGTTTGCTGATATTTGATTTTTCGCTTCATTCATGATGTAAATTTATCAATAGATTGGATGGAAAATAAAAGCCACGAAAACATTAAGGTGAGCTTTAAAAAGTTTTTAAGGAATTAACACTGTTTCCTAGAGTGTGGTCCACCTGATAATTTGATCTCATTAATTTTTGGTGTCATACTTTAAAGTGATCCGAAAAAATGGATGAGCTTATTGGATACATAATTCACGTATCAAACTGGCCCACGGTAAGGGTTGCATACTCTCAGGTGAGGCCGGGCAGCAAGCAACCGAATTTCTTAAGGTGTGAAATTTAAGTAGGCTCCGAGATAATATATTCTTTTAGATCTATATTGTCCATTAATTTTTTCAGATCATTATAAGGATATGAACAGAAAAATAATGCAGATCCTAAGTTAAAGTGGGCCATTCTACTGAAGACATTAGGAATTAATGCTACGGTTGAAAATTTCTTGAGCCAGAGAAGCTGATATTTGTATTTTAACATTATCCAGGTATGTGTGATCTTATGTACAGGTCAATGGAAAATAAGGCCCTAAGAAAGTTTGATAGGTAGTTTACTCAATCCCCTGCTTTCTTTAATGTGATTCATTTGAGCTTTGGATGTATCTAATTTTTAGGTTCATGCTCTAGATTTATCTGAAAAAATTGTGGGCCGGTGCAAATCTAAAACAAAATGATGGTGAGATCATAAAAGTTTCATATGTTGCGTTGTGCAGTTAGCAATATATATGGGAGAGAGAAATTCAGTATATTTTATTTGCCGGAGTCACGTGGAACAATGAGAAGCTTTGCACTGAAATATACTGTGCCTCCAACGGACGCAGATTAGCTACTGAAAGGTTGAGTAGCGAGACTTGCTACTCAAGTGACTACAGGACCCACCATAATGTATGTGTTTTATCCACACCGTCCATCCATTTGGAGATATCAATTTAGGATACTAGCCAAAGAATCAGTCAGATCCAAAGCTCGATTGGACCCCATCACATAAAACAGTGGAGAGAGTGACACCCACCATTAAAAATTTCTAAGGGCCACAAAAGTTTTCAATCAAACTGAAATTTGTGTTTTCCCTTCTTTCATGTCCGTCTTAACTCATTAACACGTTGGATCAAGGATAAACATCATAGTGGACCTTAGGAAGGTTTCAACGGTGGTTGTTACTCCCACTATTTTCTGTGGTGGGGTCCACTACAGATTTAGATCTGACTCATTCTTTGTCTCATGCCCTAAAATGATCTCTCCAAATGGATGGATGGTTTGGATACAACACATACATCATGGTGGTCCACTAGAACTTGGTGACATACGTTAGTAGCGAGTCTCCCTGCTCAACCTGCCAGTATCTAATTCGCGTCCGCCTTCAACACACAAGATCCGCTGATATTTTGGGATTACTTTCGTGTCCCAGCTATAATCATTCTTGTACAGCTATACGCATTTAAATAGATTCTTGTGCAGTTCGCCCGCTAGATAATTACTCTGCAGCTTTCAAAATAGAGGCTGTCGTTATGTATGTAATAAAAATATCTACTAAATAATGGCTTCAAAGGATGATTATTACTTTCATAGACGACCTTAGAAAGATATTGTTAATATATTATTAGTGGCATTTGAAAATAGAAATAAATAATGTTATTGGCAGAAGATCAGTCAAAGGATGCTTAAGACTATACTTTCATATGAAATAAATGTGTATTGGGCTCAGTGGAGGATCCAGATCATTATTCCAAAACTTGAGGTTATTATTATTATTTTAAATTTAAATATATTTATTTGAAAATGTTTAATAATTCTAATAGTTACAACCATAAAAAATGGTCTATATTTAATTGATTAATGAATCCAGTAATTATGGAATTAAAAAAATTATATATATTTTTAACTGATTACGCGGCCTGCTGTTGTGGAAGTGGCAAAACTCTTCAGCATTTGGAAGATCATCCTGTGCACTGGTCAATGAAATCACAGTTAGCTATGGTGGTATCTAAAATCGAGACCATTCAGACCGTTCATCTGGCCTGGATGAACGATCAGGCCCCAAATCAGTTGTTTTGCAACTCAGGTGGGCCTTGGTGCAAATCAAGGGTAAGCGTTCCATCCCATTTTGTTCCTTATGTTATGGCTCACCTGAGTGTTGGATCGGGCTGATTTTTTTCATTTAGGTTTGGTATGAACCCATGAATCTGATGGACGCGTTGGATGTCCTAAATACATCATGAGGGCATATATGTGCCAGATACCACCACAAGCTTGCAATGGGATGGCAATAGTACCACCGTAAGCTTGAAGCGGATTGCACCTCCGTGATGTGTTGACGTCCCCAAGTTCCGTGGGCCCATCATAATTTATTTGTTACATCCAAATCGTCCGTCCATTTTTTGAGATAGTTTTAGATCATGAGCCCAAAAATTAGGCAGATACAAAGCTCAAGTATACCACACCACAGGAAGAAGTGGGGATTGAACGTCTACCTGATATTTGTTTTTCCATTCTTCCAGGTCTGTCTGACCTTATGAAAAGGTTGGATAAGCAAATGGTGGGTCCTATGAAGGTTTCAACGGTCGGATCTGCTTTATTTTTGAGATAATGCCTTACAAAGATCTCCTCAAATGAACAGACGGTTTGAATATAACAAATACATCATGGTGGGACCCACAGAACTTGGTGACGTCACCACACTTCCGTGGTAAGTGGTGTGTGGCACATCACGCAATCCACTTCCTGAATAAATGGTCTCATATAATTGATTCCCGGAGGCGATGTATATCGCCCGTAAGGACCACCAAACCAATGACTAGGATTTGGGTATCTCCATCTCTTGGCAGGACATGTCACAGGCTGTTATCAATCAGAACCATCCATCTAGTGGGTCGTAACATATATGGCAAATGCTTCAATTACCATGCCTGTCGGACAACCATAGCCATCCTTTTTTTAGGCTATCCCACAACTTATTCAACAACTCTACGAAAAAATTTCTGTTTTCCAATTAGGTCTGGCAATGGGTGGCTGAGATTATAGGACTGAAATTTGAACGGGTCATGCGGCCGTACCTGGTCCATCGCCTGCCAAACTTCTAATTTATACTGTGAGTTTCAAGATAAAGAAAGAATGCAACCGATGGCTTTTATCATTTGTTTTGGTGCTATTTTTACACCATTCGCCTTCCAAAATAGTGGCCACTAGATCAACGGTCCAATTTGTACTTTATTATATTATTTCGGTAACAAAATTTATTAAAAGTAATAAAAGAGTGGGTTGAGTTTGACTACCATTTTGTTCCGCACTTGTAAGTGCACTAATTAATTTTAAGAATTTTAATTACGGCCTTCTTTTGGATTTTTTCTTAGAAGATAAGTAATTCTTTATTATACTTTTTGATTGATTGATTGATAGATTCCCACTCTGTTTCCTGAGATTGCATAGTGCACCCCTTATGTAGGGGACTGGATTAGATTCGGCTGGCCTCACCCAGGACGATGGGGCCATTTCTGTGGGTCCCGCCTTTATACATGTATTCTATTGCACGCTGTGCATCTGTTTTGCCAATCATTTTAAGGCATGAGTCCAAAAATGAAGAATACACAATTCTCAGTTGGATTATTTTTGGTGATTGACTATTAATTGGCTACAGTAGTTTTGGATATGTTTACATCCGTTTTGGTGCATCCACGTGGACCAATGAGATGCAGTCACGTGTTTGTACTATGTGTTTTATGATGGATACAATTTTACTTGTGATATGAGTATATCTTTTACCCTAACCCTAGCATGCATGACACGTGTGATAGAGACAATGTGCTTAACAAGTCTATAAAGATATATTGAGATATGAATCTTATTGCAAAACTAAATATGCTCGACATGTTCGTCTCACACAATCCTTCTAAAATGAGAGATACTCTTGAAACGATTGGTGCTCTCATGACAATTACGAAGATTTAAAAAATAGATTCTTCCCAGAGTAGATGGGAACTAAGGATACCGTGATGGATCCAACTCCAATGAAATTGATTATGTAATGACTACAGATTCCTGTAGTCATGTTGACAAGATAGTTAAGAACAATTTGTGACCTATGAAGATTTCTTTTGTCAGATGGGTTTCAGCGAACATTTAAGCACTGTTACTACTAGAGATCCTGGACCAATAAGAAAACCTAGCGAGGGTTTGCCTTCTCAGAGCTTATATAAAAAGCACGTGACGGAGAATTTCAAGACCACGTCAAACACAATCACTTATATACAACGCAACGCTGCTCACACCAAACACAATCTCTCATATACAATACAATGTAGCTTATCATAGTTTAAATCCATTCACTTATGCCTAACCGTGCAGTAGAACGTCCAAAGTTTAGGTTAGCTTTGATCGTTACTATCCAACATCATCATTACAGTATGCTTAAGAGTAGTATAAATATCCTCAATTCACTGTTTCTGAATCCCTTAGGGCCTGTTTGGATTCGCGTATAGTATTGTATTGTATTGTATTTAGTTACTGTTTATGTATACATTGGATAGTTTTCAGAATACATCCAAATTAATCAGAAACTAATCAATGTTTGGATAGGAGGTATTGTTTGGGATAATATACAATATGTTATACAGATTAATGTTTCGATAAGACGTATTATGTGTGTGTATTGTACAATCTTAATTGGGTCAGGTGTCCTGTTTGACGTATGAAACTTTCTGATTTCTAGCCTAGATGATTTTCATGTTGAAATGTATCAAATGAACAGTCCCGATCTTACACTGCATAGGTACCATATATGTTGTAATCATACATTTTTCAAACTTCATCCGCTTCCAAATACAATGCAATGAATACGAAGTATTGGTGGCAACAGAACCCACTGACAATACTCTACCGTCGGTTTGAAAATTTAGCTGGAGTTTGTATTCGCATGCATGAGATTCAACTCCTATTCACTCCAATCGAAACACGGTAAACGTCAAATCATAACTTCTAATACGATACAATACATCCTAAAACACGTATCCAAACAGGCCTTTATCAATTGAGTCCTTATTGGGAAGATCAAACTATTGTTTATATCCTGTTGACTAATCCGTCTTGATCATTATTTATCTTTCATTTCTCTTTTTATTTTGTTCATCCGTTGATTGTATTGCATTTCAAATACATATCAATAAAATTGACCATTTTTAACCTTTGTATAGTTTTAAATCTTTCCATCACTATTATATTGAGAGATACAAAGCCGCTACCATTGGTGAAGGAAAAGTCCTAAACACAAGGAAAAAAGAATCCACGTTCGCATGATCGCTGTAACCTTTGGTGGCTGAGAAGGCAGTGGATTCCTTAGATTCAGTCTCATTTGGTCCATCTCATTGTAAGGGCATCAACATTCTTTCAAACTCTAGTCGAATACAACTTTGACACACCTGTACTATCCTAATTATACAACTTTAGCCTAAAACAAGCCTTCGTTAACACATGTGGCCCCAGGTTTGATTGAATTGTGCAAACATGATCAAGTTGATATTTGTTTTCTATTTTATTTTATTTTATTTTGTTATTTTTTTTTTTTTTTGCTTCATCTAGATTTATGTGACTTTATCAAAATGTTAAGCTTGTAAATAAACATTATGCAAACATTACAGAGGTCCTAGGATGTTTTTAACAGTAGTGTGTTCAATCACCACTGTTTCCTATAATATGGTCCACCAAAAACTTGGAATCTCTTAATTTTTGGGACCATGCCTTAAAATGATCCGGCAAAACAAATGGACGATGTTGATATATATTGCATACACCAAGGTGGGCACCACAGTAAGGGCCGCACCCAATCCGCTCGCCATATGTACCTGGTTTTGCCTGGAGAATGTCTGACACCTTGGGGTGGCAACAGGAGATTAAGCTAGGCCTGGCTCCTCAGGGCTGGCCGTGAGCTCGAAAACTAAGCCTGCACTTCGGCAGGACCAGGGTCAACATCATCCAGCACAGATAATTAGCCCAGTACAACCATCAATTAGACTACCATTTAAAGACATTAGAGAGCAGTTTCCATTCCACATACATGTGTGTTTTAAAAGCATTCTTAGATTTAAACTTGGGTGTTTTCCAACTATCAAAACTACTTCTGCAAGATTAAAACTATTTCTACGATAGGACTTATCATTAATAGAGGGGATTACAAATCCCCCAGAATCAAAAGAAACACTACACTATTTCAAGCCTTCAATCATTTCACTCTTTTCCTTTGGGGTAGAGGACAAAGACTGGTCTAGGGCTAACCCGGTCAGGCTGTGGCTCAGCCCACTGAGACCCCAAATGACAATATTCTTAGCTAGGGCTTGTTCACCCTAGGCCCCACCTGACGAGTGGCCTGGATCTTGTGATTGTGTGCCACATTGACATATGTCAGGGAAAAGCTCCACATCTCACTCGTTCATTGTATCCTGACATGCAGACCCCCACACTAAACGGGAATTGAAAAAGAGAAAAAGAATAAAAGAAAAAAGAAAAAGAAAAAGAAAAGAAAATCCTAGATTGGAAAGATCCTTTCCTATCAATCCGCGGGTGGCTGAGAAAAGAACTACAGATTCAGTCAATGAATAGTACAACAATTGGGTGGCTAGGTTTTTCCTGTTGCATCTGGCAATCAATGTGGGGCCTGTCAGACCAACAGTCTGAATCACATGAGCCCCATTTGTATGGATTGAGGTGTGCATTTCACACTATTCACCGTATAATAAATCCTCAAAGTGGAAAGCCGGCCATACCTTTCCAGAGAAGTACGACAATAGACAAATCAAAACCACTAGAGAAGCACAAGCAGTCACCATACCCGTTGATGGGCGGCCATCCACTAACTACTGTGGATTGTGGAAGCCGCGAAACCGATTTGGATCGTTCTACACGTGCCAATGTTGGTACACGTGTGAAATATTTTCCCCGTTTATCACCATTGAATGGATGCTCATGATCCACCTGATGATGATCAAGCTGGCCCATGCTTTGAACCAGAGCCAGGGTAGCAAATGAGAAGGACCTGACAGGCCAAAGCACGTCCAAGTTCATCACATGAGCAAAGGATCCCAGTCTAGGCAAACATACTCAAACCACCATTGTTAAATTAGTCGGGTCTGGTCGAGCCTACTTGTCGGGCCTTTTGAAAAAGAACCAAGCCCATTGGATCTCAGTCAGTTACGGGCCTAATACTTAAAAAGCCCACACTCAACCTGAGGCATGATGGGCCTTGGATGAACCCATCTTGCTTTATGCCTGAAGATTTCTGACGTCTGTACATGTTAAACTGGGCCGGGTGGGGGCCAGGCTAGGGCCAAAACTTCTGCCTGAAGATTGCTGACGTGGATGGTTAACTTGATGACGGACATGATTGAATTCAATCTAGATATGGTTTAAGATATGAAAATATGCAATGCGGGACTTTGCGTAGAATACTTGCGTTTCCAATTCTGAAAAGTAGGGCCCACAATTTGGTAATCCAGACCACTTCTCTATCGCATCCCATCCCTAGATCGACTCCCCCGCAAAAATTTTCCTGAGGGGATAATCTTAGCTTCTTGATTTGTGCCCTACAGATAGACGGTTATGAAAAGAAATAGGATAGTAGTCTACATTCAACTGAAAAAAATCACAAGATTGGCTGCTAGAATTTTCCAATCAGAGAGATATTTGGGGTATGGTCCATCCACAGCGTGATGCAATAGGTTAATGGTCTGGATTTCTTTAAAATGAGCCCTACATTTGTGAATTGAAAACCCAATTCATAAATTGGCTGCTAAGATTTTCCAATCATTAGTTTTGTGTAGGTACTCTATGTGCTAATTATATTTCATCCAATTCATTTATCTGACACACCAAAGTAAGAATAAAATAATTCCCCCAAATTCAAGTATTATATAAGTTGGGTGGGCATACCCTTGACTTTAGAAGTTTTAGTGGTAATGGGGCTTGACTTTAGGTTAAGGCCGCCTTGCAGCTAGTAGTTGTTGATGTGTATGTTTTAAAAAATTGTGCTAATAATGGAAATCAAACAAATTATAAAGAAGTTGTAAAATTCTTGATGTGAATGGGCCATGAAATTTTTTAATGTTACACTTTATAATTTTTTAGAAAACTCTTTTAAGAGAATGCAGAATTATTGGAGATTGGGGTGTATACCAACAGGACTTATTTATAAAGATCACATCTATAGTGGGGTCTTGATCTAACTCAATGATCATGTGAGTCGCACCTAATGGGGATATCAATTAAGGGCTTGCCACTCAAACATATAGCAAAGACTACACGTGCCAAATCAAGTCACTCATTAGGTGCACCTATTTTGGGTTAGAACGTGGGTAGATGATGTAGGGATGAATGTAATGAGGTTGATCACTGTCTTCCTCAAGGATAACTATTTGGACTCCTCATAGAAACTTCTTGAATCCATGAGAAAAGAAAAAAAGAAAATACAAATAAATTCTAATAAATTTGTAATTAGATTAATTGATGAAATAAATGAGTTCACAACCCTTTAAACAGAGATACAAAGCAATGAGAGAGAAATCAGAAGCAAACTATAAGCAAAACTTGTAGAAATCGCAACATACTAAAAATAGTAAAGTTACTATTTATAGATGGTCGTGATGTCTACTAGTGTGTAAGGCTTTCGGCCAAAACTAGTGTCCTATTTGGCTTCACCAAGCTGTTTTCCTAATTGTTCTAAGCTCTTTTCTATTGGGCGCAAGTCTTAAAGCCTAACGGATGAAAAGTTATAATCAAACTAAAACTTACTATTTATAGTAAAAATATAATTAAAATAGGAAAACGACCATTGATCCGAGGTATTTCACAAATCCAGCTTGCGTAACCTGGTATAATGGGGTTGGGAATCTAAAGCAACTCGTTTTACTCCAAAATCATATATTTTACGTTCGATAATTTATTTCGGATTGCGAGATATGCCCGATCTAAGGTCTAACGGTCTAGATTACTTCTGTCGTCGACCGGGCCTTTTCTGATCCATCTTAGCCATGAAACTGTCCGTGACCCGCTCCACATTAGTAGACCAACATGATAATTAAGTAATGTGAGTAACACTTTCATTCCTTCAAGAAGAATGACGAAGGAGAAGTGTTGTTGGTGCTAAGTTTTGTAGGGAATCTTAAGCGCTGATATAGAAGAATGTGGGGCTTTTCCATGTGGTCGGTAACAATGCCTAAATCTTATATTTGAATTGAAAAACTCAATTGGTTTCACTTAAGGTTAGCTAAAAATGTACAACTTGAGCTGAATGTTAAAATATTCCTTTAACAGGCGTTCATTTATCTTGGTACGCTGCAGCCCAACTGAGATCTGTAATGATCTCATTGCTGGACAAAATATCTTTGCAATGATTCAACCACATGGATAACTCATAATCTTGCTCAAGTATTCCCTTTGAAATGTTTTTCTTCATGTTGATAGTGGGGCTTGGCATGGAATAGGGAAAAGTCCATTTCTAGAGTCCTTTGTGATGTAAGGCATGCTACATTGTATTATTTGCATGGTTGGACAAAAAGAAGCCCAAACAAAAATAAAAGTAATTTTTACCACCGAACTTAGTACTAAACATGACATGACATAAGTGGAAACTAGGCATGTTTGATTTGAGGAAATTCATTTAGGATAGGAAGAAATTACCGTTTAAAGTGTAGACCATAAATCAGCTGCAACTTTTGATACAGGCATTGTCACAAAATTCATAATTTGTTGATCTTTACATAACAATGCTTTTGAGGCCAACCAATCTACTCTACTTGCTAAATTCATTTGTTTCGCTAGAAAATGCATCCCTCTAGTTCAACACTTGAATTTTTAAGAAAATTTTACTATTTTCAAAAAATTCTATTTTTGTCATTTTTTGAAGTTTTAAGAAGTTATGTCTTTTTAGAATTTGTGTGTAATTAGGTTGTGGATATTTCAATAATTAAGGTTTGTCTAAGCCTTTTATTTTTGATAAATTAGGCTTTAAAAGAATTTCGCTAGAATTAAAAAATTAAGCTATAGAATAGTTTTGCTATTTTGGATAATTTTAAATTAGGATTTGAATTTTATTTATTAGTGGTGTAATTACTTGAGAAAAATCACGGTCTCTCTTATTGCTTCACACCTGCGTGTGTCATATTGCTACTACCTTGACTCCACACAAGGCTACTATACAAGACATACGCAGCACTTGGGGACAGCATACATGAGATCTACTTTGTTCATTTGGTGTGTTGCCTCATGTCCCGCTTAGAGCTAAAAAATAGGCTTGTCCAAAACTCAGGTAAGGCACACCTTAAAGGAAGAGATGGATGGAATGGTTGCCATTAGTTGTGTGTGGGGGCTAACTGTAGTTCGTATGTGCAAATCCACTCCTTTTATCTGACTTGAAACGCCATGATAAGGGGGCATGCTAGAATTCATGATGAGAACATGTTTTTGACTAAATAAAGAATGCCAGGACATCTAAGTTCAAAGTACACATGTGGCTCACCTGATGGGTGCATCAAGGACATGTCCATAGTGTGCAACAGCTAATAAATGGTTGAAATAGATCATAGGTGTGCCATCTTATGACGGAGATCAAACAATATGCAATCAAAATTTATTGTAAACTAAATGGGTACTTTTAGAATGGATGGAAATTGTATTTTTGTTGAGAGCCTATTGGGACAGCCATATATATATATATGTGTGTGTGTGTGTGTGTGTGTGTGTGGAAATGGTTCTGTGAGGTCGAGCTGTGTGGGCCCCACTGTGATGTGTGTCGAACATCTACTCCATTAGACAGATTGATGCACCACTTTATGTTAAGTCAAGGGGTTAAAAATCAATTCAATCCATGACTTGGGTGGGCCACACCACATACAACAATGGAGAGGGGTTATCCTCCCATTAAAACATTCATAATCATTTATTGTGCTCACCAAGATGTGGTTCACAAATCCACAACATCCATTGTGCATATCCCACTTGGATGAGGGTCAGACCAAGTTTCAGCCGTATCCAAAACTCAGGTGGGCCCCACAAAGTGCTTTTATATGTTTTAGGCATGTCTTCATATGGTTTTAGATGGTATGGCTTACCTGAGTTCTGTATGTACAACTGATTTTTGAGATATCCCATAACCTAAATGGGACCCTTCAAATGCACGGTGTTGATGTTCGATACACATTATGGTGGGGCCCACATAGCTCAACTTAATGGAAAGTTCCCATGAGGTCAACCTCATAGTACCATTTTACACACACACACACACACACACACACACACACACACACACACAATGAGGCATTTGAGGCATTTTATAGTGTTTGGATATCAAAGAGAACAATGATTAAAAATAACAACCATTATTTCTCCCTCACAGGATACAAGCTAACTTGTGTGAGAGCTTTATTTTGTTTTTCACCCAAATCCAAACAAGATTCCTAAAATAAATTTCATTATAAATATTTTACCTCATGAAAAATACTCCTCAAAGCAAAGGGGACGGGCCATTATCTCCAGCAATTTTCATGAAATGTTTTAAGTAAGAAAAATAGTTACTAAGTGGATTTTTATTAGAAATGTTTTAAGATTTTTATTAGAATTAGAATTTTGCTATTTTTTTTAAATTATGAATTTTGGTTTATTTTATTATTATTATTAATATTATAATAGGGACACATTCACATTACACAATTATCAATGAATTTATTTTCAAATTTTTAAAAATTATTTTTATTTTCTTCTTTTCCCCTTGGATTCAAGGTATCTTTGTGAGGAGTCCAGAAAAGATCTGTGGATTCGGAGTAGTTATCCCCTTGAGGAAAATGGTGATCAACCTCATCACGTCCATCCCTACGGCTGCATCACGTACCTATTGGACGGGGTGGATCTCATGACATATCTACCCATATGACAAATAATTAGCAGTTGCCTACATCCTATCACCTACACCATTTTTTGTATTTTAGAAACCTTTCTAGTACAAGTGGCTTTTGCCCAAGTACATCCCAACGTAGACATTGAATCTGGTTTTTCTAATTATCCAAATCATCCATATGCTAAGTTGGATCATTTCAACCCTTTATTAATTTGACTCATTGGTTTAAATGTGGATATATAGTTGCTTTCATAGCTGGGTTAGAGCACCATTTGAGTAAGCCATCAAATCTCAATGAAATCACATCTCTTTTAAGAATTGATATTTAATTAAGAAATGTAAGTAAAACTTACATACATTCAAGAAGAAGGGAGACGGAGAAAGGTTGCTGGTGATGGAGCCGGGAATCTTGCTAATTCTACGCATGTTTCTGTCTACACATACAGCCACAGCTGCCAATGTGACGTTCTCTGGCTTTTTGATGTAGATGGAAAAATAATGTACGACTCTTATAATTGAAAAACTCAAGTGATTTCGCTCTTCGTGCTGCTAAAAATGTACAAATTGAACTGAGAGTTAAAATAATCTTTTTGATGTCCATTTATTTTGTTACATTAATGCGGCCCAATATGAGACTTGTAATGGCCTGATTTGATCTAGCCAAAATATCTAAGCAGTGGCTTATGGATGGTTCAAATCTTGCACATGTGTTTCATTTGAAATGTTTTACTCCATGTTAATGCTAGGGCTCCGAGTAATTTTGGAATATTAATAAAAAGTCTACTTCTAGAGTACATTGCTAACTTGGGACATCGAAGTTCAACATACAAGTATGTGGCTCACTTGATGGGTGCATCACCTGTTGGTATCCGGCATGCATGCTGAGAGTGTACAATGGCTAATAAATGGCTGACATAGATCACATGTCAAGCATCGTATGATGAAGATAGTTGATTTGAGATGATATGGTTCAAAATTTATTATAAAATGGAAATGTGTATTTAGAATGGATGAAAAAAAACATTTTCACTGCAAGTCTGATTAGATAGTGAAAAAATAAAAGAAAAGAAAAGAAAAAACTTACATAAAATGAGATACTGATTAAAAAATCAGTCATCGTACAAATACAGTCAAACACCACCTCACAGTCAAGCAAGAGGAATGGGAAGCGGATTGTACGGGACACTGGGTCTCTTGAGTGTCTACGGCAGATCGATCAAGTCTCGAGGGAAGTCTTATCCGGGGTGTCCATGTGGCACCACGTGGCCTAAGCTCTATGGGGCCCACCGTGATGTATGGTTTTTATCCATGTTGTCCATCTGTTTTGACATCTAATTTTAGGACATGAGCTCAAAAATAATGACGTAGATCCAAAGCTAAAGTGGACCACTTCATATAAAACGGTGAGGATTGAATGCCCACTCTTGAAAAATTCCTAGGGTCCACCGTGATGTTTTATTTGCCATCCAATCTGTTCATAAGGACATACAGACCTGGATGAAGAGAAAACACAAATGTAAGCTTGATCTAAAACTTCTACAGCCCTCGAGAAGTTTTCAAAGGTGATTTTCAATTCTAACTTTTTTCTGTGTTGTGGTCCACCTGAGCTTTGGATCTGTACCATTATTGGGCTCCTGCCCTAAAAAGAGATGGAAAAACGGATCTACAGCGTGGATAAAACACAGACATCATGGTGGTCCCATAGAGCTTGGGCCACATGTTGCCACAGTGATATCCCTCATCGCATCCCCCGCAGGCAATCCCCTTCTGTAAATTATAACAAAAGCACATGCATTCGGCTCTACGTTGTGACCTTTACAACATTACTTGCATAAATTATTCGATGCTCGTCTGTGGATGACATTTGATATGCAGCACTTACAAGTTGTGCATGCAGAGAATATAACTCAAACTAAACTAACTAAATTGTGAAACCATTTCTAAGTCATGCTCTAAAATTCAGATCAGTTGAAAAATCCTAAAATTTGATTTGTCTAAAGCTTTATTTTTTGAAATAAGATTATAAGATACTTTTCATTTTCAACCATTCAGTGAATGACAAACAATCAAATGCTTGGACAACCAAATAAGAATAATTTCTTGACACATCTAAATTGATACCCATGATTTGAACAGTTTCGTTGGAATTACTTGTACTTCATGTATGCAATGTTTCAATAATTTCTCACTGCCCACTTTTCATCCATTACACTCTACCAGAGTATATATTATTTCTCTATTACATTATTCAATGCTGCAACCGTTTAGATACAAGGCCACAATAAGGCACCGTAAGTTACCGACTGGACACGAATAAGAGTGGACATGGACCGTTGATTGATAGATGCCACAAATGGGACACTTTTATAAGGGATTAACTCCCTGTCACGCCTCAAACTCGGAAATCGGATTCATAGGAATTCCGATCGTCGAATCTGGTGCCGACAGCCTCCGTAGTACCCCATTCTCGGCTCGTAGCATTCATATGCCAGATTTCCGATCCTGAGATCTTATAAGGAGGATTTTTTTTTGAAATGTACATTTAACTAGTAATAAGTATAACCACAAGATTACCCAATTCATAATGGTAACATCATCATCACATATCCACTAATATAATCATTTGAATACAATACTGAATGGGAAATACAAAAATAGAAATTTAAGCTCCAGAAGACTACTGCACGCTCCAAGCTCAACACTGCTGCAACCTAACATCACCTGCACGCATCTATCATGCATAAGCTTATAGAAAGCTTAGAGGGTAGTGTAAGTGTGTGCATAAGGTAAGTGTCAAGTATTCAATACAATGCCATAATCATACAATACCGAAAAATTGGTAATTCACAAACCATACAATGTCTGAATAAGTAGAAACACTGACAAGAGCAGGAATTATCAGAATAAGTAGAAATAATGACAAGATCATAAATCATACAATAATAGAGTAAGCAGAAGTATGGACAAGTTCATAAGTCAATCAATATCAGAATACGTAATATAAAACAGCTATATACTAAGGAGTCATAAAGAGTCAAATATCAGATGCCGAGGATGTAATGCAATATACAAATCCTGATAAGTCTGTGTAGGCCATATAAGTGCAGAAACATAGCAATCCAAATTACCATATGCCTGCGGATGTAATGTAATATGCGATGCGAATGAAATGACCATGCTGGATTGTGAAGTCGGGATGATAGTACGTAGTAACGCAGGCTACGGGGTCCACCACCAGAGACTTCTATCCAAACCAGTCCCATACCTAAATTTGGATAGTCAGACTCTACGTGGTAAACTCCTGATCTCAGGTTAGTCGCGCGTCCAATCGAAATCCATGCCATAACGAAGGTACACAATAATTTATTGCGCACCACCAGCCCGAGTGGATAGTGAATGAATGAATGAATGAATGAGCATACAACTCCTACTCAATAAGTCCACGTATCAGTACGGTTCCTCTCTGAAAAATCACCGGGGTCTATTACACTCCAAACTAGATTGCCGCCCCATCGCGCGCAACAAGGTGAGTGGAAGAGACCTCACTATCCGCTTGCCAATATTCGGCCCGACGCGTCAATAGCGGACCCATTCCTCGAGCTGGTCAGACTCAGCCTAGCATTGCCCCCTCCTCTCGGGCAGGTAAGGCCGCACCTCCTTCCAACCGACCACGACGCAGTGGAGAGCGTAGCCATCTGGTAATCGGTACTCGACGCTCATTTACCCACTCGGTCTAGACGTTTGAGAAACCTCTGGAACCAAGAGGGTTTAAGGACTTTCACCTAGGGATATCTATAGCACTCCATGTAGAACAAATTTTCGGTATCCCATCTGGCCATCCACGATATGCCTGTGGAGACTACGACCCTGATGTCGCTAGGGCATATAGTAATCACAACACACAATGCGAGATGCATGAGTCATAGAATCCAATTATGCATCAATCCTATGCATACCGTGCGCACGTGTGAGACAATCACTGCCTATCAGGGAGTCTCATAATAACCAGTACTATGACATATGCAATGGTCAATCATATCTCATAACAGACATGCAGATGATGCGTATGGTCATGTATCATGATGCTATGCAGTCACATACTCATAATCGGTATCAATAACCGACATTGACAATTGACATCGACCATGTGGACATTTAACCAACATTGTCCCCCAAGGAATGACTCACATAAAGCCTAAACTATAGTGGACTCATGACCTCACACAAGGGCCAAATATACAACACTATGGGCCCCACTCAAGAGTTTAATACATATCACGATGGGCCTTTCACATGGGCCTAACATACATTACAATGGGTTCCATCCCCTAGCCCTTAAATGCATCACAGTGGGCCTCATCACATAAGCCTCATATACATCACGTTGGGCCTTAAACGCGGGATGGATACACATCACAACGGGCCTCAAATACGGCTCGCATATACATCACATTGGGCCTCGACAATCAAAATCGGCGATCAGCCACGACAATCGGAATCGACCATCGGCCATGATAATTGGCCTCAATCGATAATCAGCCTCGATAATCAGAATCAGTAATCGGCCACGTCAATCTACAATCGGTCACGATAATCAGTCTCGATCAGTAATCGGTCAATCGGCTACAATAAACAGAATCGGCAACCGCCCACGTCAATCGACGATCGGCCGCGATCGGTAATCGGTCACGATAATTAGCCTCGATCAGTAATCGGTCAATCGGCTATAATAAACAGAATCGACAATCGGCCACGTCAATCGACAATCGACTACGATCGGTAATCGGTCACGATAATCGGCCTCCACAATCGGTAATCGGTCAATCGGCCACGATAAACAAAACGGGGTCCATAGATGATCAGCTGATCAACTATAGTATAAAGATTAACACTCAGCCATAGTTATATCAAATCCGATAACACGGAGCCATCCGTCTATGGCGAATGGGGCCCACTTATTTGGGTTAATTCACTAAGGGAATGATGAGAATGGGCATAACAAGGCCTAAAAGAAGGTCACAATGTAGACATTAAACCATCATTGCCTATGAATGTGGCCATTAAACCAACATCGCTCCCAAGGAGTGGCTCACATAGAGCCAAACATAAAATGAGCCCATGGCCTCACATAAAGGCCTAACGTACATCGCAAGGGGGCCTCATACAACTACCATGAGCTGTATCAATGGGTCGCACCATCGGGCCTCATATACACAACAGGTGGGCCCTGCTCATGGGCCACAAACACACAATAGGTGAACCCTACACGTGGGACTCAAATACATTACATGGGCCTCACTAAATGGGCCACATATACATCGTATTGGGCCTCGCCCATGGGCCTCGAATATATCACAATGGACCACAACCCATGGGCTTCAAATACACAATAGATGGGCCTTACACCTGGGCCTCATACAAATCAAGTGGGCTACATCCACAGGCCGCACCAAAGGGCCTCGAATATATCTTTGGGTGGCCATAAATACATCAAGGTAGGGCCCATCATAACGTTTATTTCCTATTCAGTCTATTCATACGGTCACGAAGGCCTAAATTTAAGAGGAAAACAAATATTATATTGATCTAAAACTCCTGTGACCCGAAAAGGATTCCAATGGTAGCCGTTCAATCTCCGTGGTTTTCTACAGTGTGGTCCACCTGATAGATCGACGGTGTGGATCTCACGTATTCAACCAAGGTGGATCTCACCGTCCAGCATTCTTGATGGTGCAGATACAACAGATACATTAGGGTGGGGTCCGCAGATGTGACCCACTAGAAAAAGGATGGATGGTGTGTATACAACACACACGTCAGAGTGGGCGATGTCCCGCCGTTCTGGAGAAGATGGATGGAATGCTATACATGCCATAAGGTGGGTCCCACCCCCACATGTGTCACATTGTGGGGTGGCCCCTACGTCCCAACAGATGGACGAGATGTATAAGACACATACAATACGGTGGGGTCCACCGTTTTGAAAATGGATGGGCGGCTAGGATGTAAGATGCGTGCATCAAGGTGGGTCCACACTGATGGACGGCGTGGATACAATATATATCAAGGTGGCTCCACCCCACACGTGCAGCACTTGAGGATGGGTCCCACGTCCAGCCCAAAATGGACGTACAGGTTGGATGGCAAATACATCACGGTTGGCCCTTCACTGCTCTGTCCGTGGATGAACGGTGCAACTGGAATACATATAGCAAGGTGCGTCCCATCCCACACGTACAACCCGTGTGGGGTGGGCCCCAGGCGTCTGCAAAAGAAAATGGATGGGCGATGTAGGATATGCAGCACATACCTCGTGCTAGATCCACCGTCAACAAAGCAGCACTAGCTGCGTGGGACCCACTGTCCCTGATTTGGACACTCTGGACAAAATCAAGGTGGGTCCCACGTGCAGAATAAAACACTTATATCATGCGTGTGGCCCACATGGATGCATAGATCAATGCACATAACATAGTGGTGGGTCCCAAATCGATGGACGACATGGATGAAACATATAATACATGGTGGGATGCCCATGCCATCCAGCAGCCAACTAACATAGTTGGACGGCGTAGATAAAATAAGTACATCTAGGTGGGCTCCATCGTCCACAGCAGTGGACGGTGTGAATGGAAACATACATCACCGTGGGTCCCACGTAGGGCCCATCATAATATTTATATGCCATCCAATCCGTTGATAAGGTCACGTGGACCCAGATGAATAGGAAAAACAAATTTCGTAATGATCCAAAACTTCTGTGACCTTGAAAAGGGGTTTCAATGGTGGATATTCAATTATACTGTTTCCTATGATGTGGGCCACCTGGGATTCAGATTGAGCTGATCTTTGGAGGGGGCCCACTTCAAACAGAGGCCCATCGAATGAACGACATGGATGACAAATATACATCTAAGTGGGACCCACGGCTGGGGCCGTGAGGCCCAGCCCGCCCGTCCGCCGGCGTCCAGCGCAGGACGCTCCTGTGCGGTCCTGTGGTGTCAGCGGCAGCAGCACCTGTTGCTGCCTTAATTTTATTTTTATTTTTGAAATCAATATTTCTATGGTTTTTCCTATGTGGGGCCCTGATCTGAAAAATCTAACCCATTCATTGGATTCTACAGCCCATGATCTACCTAATGAGACCAATATGCGATGTATTTTTGGCAAATAGAAGAAACAGGGTGAGCTTTAAGGGTAATAATACTATTTCCTTTGGTATGGCCCGCTTGATTATCAGATCAGCCTCGTTTTTTGGTTCAACGGCTAAAATGATCTGAGGAAGAGGATGGATGGGTTGGATTAAGTACATGTATCAAGGTGGGGCCTGCATGAGCGGCCCACCCCAACTTTCTCTTTTCCTTTTTGTTAGCTGTTAGTACACGCCCATTTCAATACACGCACTCCATGTTAGTCACGCCCGTCCAGCGTCCAGTGACGCTGGACGGCATGGATAAACACATGCATCGAGGTGGGTCCCACATGGGACGTGGTCAATACATCAAGGTGGGTCTCACATGAACGTGGCCCACTTAATTTGGATCAATTTGGTGCTTGTCCATTCCCATCACCCAGATCCTCTAAGAGAGGTAGCAAAGTGGGTCGGTCCCCATGTTTCGACGGCCATAGGGTCCATGTGATGGACGGTTTGGACACCACTCATCGAATGGGCCACAAAATAAAAGAAGGAGAGAGAGAGAAAGAGAGAGAGAAGAACCCACCTTGATCTTCTATTCCTTCATCCGCCAATGCGATTTACAGCTCGAATGGGTGTGATTCAACGACTGAGATCGGCTTTGAAGGATTGGATTGGATGGTAGAGAGTGGGCCACACAAAGCTCCTCCCATGGAGAGCCATGGACGTGGGATGCTTGGAGAGGAAAATGAGAGAGAGAATGAATGAGAGAGAGATGATGGGAGAAAAGTGATGAGGTGTGTAAGAGATGGGATGGAAAGGTTAACTTTTGGGGTTGTTGTGTAAGAGATGTATGGGTGTGTGATGGGGTGTGTGATGGGGTGGGTGATGGGTTGATTGATGTGTTGTACTTGACATTGATGGGATTGATAGGACATGATTTGAATTCTCTTTTGGGTTTACAAATGCGCGGCATTTTTCTCGCACCGAACGCTAGCCCACATCTCCTAACCAGGGTATCGCCTCGGCGTGCGAGTCGCGGCATCGGAACTGCGGTGACGACGCGGTCTCTATGGTAAAGGTCTTGAGTTGAGTCGACTCATGTTAACGACGTGTGACTCAAGGTCGCGCACAAATATCGGTTAAGGGTCGAAGGTTGTCGGAATTTGACCGGTAAAACCGTGGAGGTCTACGGAACAGTACGGTCTAAGATACGGGGCTTACACTCCCATAGGCCATTTACACCATTTCTTGAAAGGTGGTGGTCGTCTAAGTTCACGTGGCTTACACATACATCAATCTTGGCCATCCAAGTTGTGGAACCCATTTCAATGGAGCATAGCCGATAAACTCCACTGATCATAGGATGATCTTAACCATGTGATATCAGGCCTTGAGTTAGGACTGCTCGCTATTTACTTTTCAACCATCCACGGTTAGGATCTGATCAGTGTGGTTTAAGAGATATCCTCCATCCATAACGGGGTCCACAATAGAAACGGTACAGATGATATATAAATGTGCCACATACCAGTAGGATCGGAATCGTCTACAACAGTAGCCTTTTACCCAGCTCTTAAAACACCAAGTACTGTAGCGTCCACCACTTTATATAAGTAAAATCCAGTCCGTCCAACAGGTGATAACCATTATTTGGACCATACATACAAAAGACAAGCCTGATTAAAAATTCATATGGGACATCAAATAGGGAAAAATGTAAAATTTCTCACAAAACTAATAAGATCATGCGGTGTAGCCCACATGAGTTTTGTATCAGGCTGATTTTTATATATTCTCTTCATCTTGGTTATTTTCACCTGGTTAACGCGTTTGATGAAAGATAAACACCATGTTGGTCCCACACGCAAACCTATAGTTGGCAGCCAATCCCCATTGTTCCTTGTGGTGTGGCCCATCTGAGATGTTGATCAAGCTGATGTTTGTTCACAAAACTAAAATAGAGGATAGAGCTTGATAGACAGAGTGGATTTTACATATACAACATGGTGGGCCCGCCGGATTCGGGTGTTTTACAGAAAATAGGTGTTGCAGAGGATTCCAGTCCAAGAGTGTCACGCCAAAGCAGCATCAGATTCAGGAAGCTTGGGCTTGTGGTTATGGTGCATCTTGTAGGTTCCATAGAAGTAGGATACAAAACCCCATAAGCACAATGCCAGTGCCGTTCCTTTCTCTGCTGTAAACCTCTCGTGGAAGGCGATGACACCAGCGACCTCCGTCAGCGGCAGAAGCATCGAGGAGAAGACGCTGGTGAAGAGCGAAGAGAAGCAGAAAATCACACCTAACATCCCCACGAAGACCATCTGAAAGAGGACCGCACACGACACAAGAACGACGTAGTACTTGGTCTCTCCCAGCCCATACTCTCTTGCCTCTCTTGGTATAGCCTGCAAATCACATCCAACCTCCATAATCAGTGCAACAGACATCTTCATATATATGACCAGTGCAACATATCATGGCTCATCTCCCAAGCTTTTCAATCATCATTTTGGAGCCGTTCATTTGGTCTAGTTCACCCTTCTTGGGTCACCATCCCAATATCACACTGATCAAATGATCCTAACCATCTAATAGTTAGCCTTTCCATTAAAAGAATTCGTTTTGTAGAACACTGTTCCAGATTGTGAGAAATGATAGAAGTAAAACCATAAGTGAGAAATTATCCGGTGCAACTCATTTGCACCATATCATGGTGCAGTGCAAGTCCAATGTAAAGAATGTATGGATTATCTAAACACTGATCCAGGCCGTCTACTTGGTTTTTCAGCGGCCTTCATTCGAAAATCAAACTGGTATGATGATCCTGACCACACATCGATTATGGCTTTCAATCATAATTGTTAATTTTAGATGCCATGATTTCAAGCAGTTAGGATCGTCCGATCAGAGTCTGAAGAGCTAAAGTCAATTCAAGTTTGGATTTTCTTCTATACCTTGAAATCATTATTCACTAGCATTCCTATGGTACAAAAGATTGTAGCAAAGAGACCAACGCCAATCTGAAATTGCATCAGCCCGGCGTAGGTGAGGGCCTTGCTGCTCTTAGTGTAAGCAAGCTCCATACAAGGCATTATAAAACCCAAGAGGGCTGCTCCCCCCAACGTTACAAAGAACCCCAGGAAGTACTCTGCATTGGAGACACCTGGCAGGCGATCGCCACTCTTGTGGACCCCGAGAATAATCGATCCAAGGGTCATCAGAACAACGGAGTTGATCGAGTAAGGAGTGAACTTCTGCCTAACGATGATTAGTGCAAAAAAGGCAGTGAATGCGAGCTGTGTAGCGAAGAGAAGTGATGATGTGGAGACAGGTATGTATGATAGACCGAGTGAATACATGTAGTTATCTAGACCGCTGAGTAGCCCTAGACCTGCGCTAGCGATCAAGAGCCTGGGTGTGGCGAAGAACTTGGTGGGCCTTTCTTGGGTTCGGTTTTGGACGTAGAAGATTGATAAGGGAATGAGTTGGATGGGGAATCCGACGGTTTGTAGCCAGCTCGGGATCCATTTCCTAGTCCCTCCGTGGAGGAAGTAGAGCCTTGTTACAAGGGGCCCACCAATAATGCCAATGGCCATGATGGTGCAGTTTAGCAAGAGCAGCTTCCATCTGATTTGTTTGGTCGTCTCAGGAGGGCAGTCGTTCTTGGGTGTTTGGGTGGCTGCAGTGTCTTCCATGCTCTCTCTCTCTCTCTCGTTTGTAGATTGTATGCTGTTTTATTGCTTTTGTTGCGTTTTACCATTGCAACGGTTGTATTTATAGCTGTTTGAAGTGAGTCGAGTGCGTTTTGCCTCTGTCGCGGCTGAGGCATGAGGATACAGACCTGACCACTTGGGCCCACCCATTGAATGGTTAGATGATTGATTTGAACCGTCCATGTTGTGGATCTATGCTATACAGGTCAGTGAAAGAAAGAATGGAATATTTCGACCATCGCTACCTGTAGATGAATTTTAGAACGTTGAAAATAAATTGGTCAATGGCTAACGTTCAACTCTTAGAATCAGTTTGAGAGTTGCAGGAACCACCTGAAACCCTAGGCTCTGTATGGCCTCTGTGATGTCTGTTTTATATCCACACAGTTTATTCGTTTTTCTGGCTCATTCTAGGGCATGAGCTCTAACATTAGGTAGATCTGAATCTCAAGTGGACCACAGCAAAACGAAAGAGTGAGTTTCGAACGCCCACCATTGAAACCTTCTTAGGCCAGAGAAGTTTTGGATCAGTCCTATATTTTTGTTTTCCATTCATCCTGGTAGGAATCACTATATGAAGGGTTTGGATGGGATATAAACATCACAGTGGGCCCAGGAAGGCTTCAAATGTAGGAGTTTCCATAGCATTGATTCCTGTTGTGTGGTCCAATTAAGTATTGGATACACCTCATGTTTGGGCCGATGTCCTAAAATGAGCTGGAAAAACAGATGGACGGAGTGGATACAACAGATATCATGGTGATCCGTACAAAGTGATACAGGGGATTCCTGTAGCTTACTGTTACAGGGGAGTTGCATCCTAAATATCAAAGGTGAGGATCGCATGAACATGCAAAAGTCGGTTATTTATGGTAACAAAGAAAATATGAAGTGTTCAAATAATCAGACTATCTCAGCACGTGGGCACTAGTGCGTGGGGACGCGAAAAAAACAAATTCAAACCGACTCTGGTCCATCGCGCTGGATTAGAAAGAGTGCATGATGGCAGACATGCTGGATATGGGGATCGTAGATAGTGGCATCCAACCAGTGGATCTTGTCCACAGATGGCCCGTGGTTTAAAATCATATCCAGTGGACGATCACAACCATCTGTTTCTCCCGTTGAATACGGTTTAATGATGACCGTCATTTGGAGGCCGCAATGTTGATAAATAGAATCTGTATTTTTGTGTGATCCTCAGCTGATGGAAATCAATGGACAGAAAGGACTACCATTTCCCCTCACACACCACTATAATGATAAATTAACCTTTCATTGACCATTGAATCTTCTCTTCAATCTTTGATTAAAGAGGCGTTTGCACTCATAACAGTTAGAGAAGACAGATGTGAAACCCCATTCAGTGTTTGGGTACACAAGTAACAATGTCTTGGAAAAAAAAGCAATAAACGGGAAACGAAAGCAAAAGTGCTATCTCGACGAGACAAGGGATGATCATATTCAATGCGCTGGACACGGTTGTGGTGGATCGTGCAAATCCAAATCCAAAACCGTGTAATGATGTAGCTGTTGATAACGTGTGATTCCGTGTATGCTGGCTGTGGTTTTGAGATTTTTTTTCTACATTCAGTTTACTAACTGATTTAAAATAACAGTAGATATTATTCTATGTTGAGATTTTTTTTTTCAAGTTCAGTTTACTAACTGGGTTAAGATAAAAGTGAATATTATTCTGAATTTTTTTTATGTTTATCTACTCCTAGGATGTATGTAGACAATAATAGATTAACTATTTCACTCAAGTAAAAAAGCTTATAAAAAACTCTACTATAATCATTCTAATTTATTCAAATAAAACACAACAATTCATCGGGTCTCTTTTCCTCTTTAAAGTTTTAGTTTTTTTCACGGTGGCTACAGCCATACATCAACAAGAGTTGGGGCTTTAAATCTAACAAACTGGTATCAGATCTTCAGGTTCTTTGTTCCACAAAAAGTTTCCAACAGTTTTTTATTTTTTCCAGCCAATTGCATATCTTTTAAAAAAATAAAATCTATTTTTTTTTAAAAAAATCAAATTGCAAGTCAATATCTTTTCAAAAAAAATTGTTTTTTAAAATTTTTTTTTTTTTTTTTTTTTAAAATCAGCTTGCAAAGCTAACAGTTTGTTTTCAGTAAAAAAATAAAATAAAATAAAATAAAATGGATTTTAAGAAAAAAAAAATAAAATTTTAGAAGATTTTTTTCCAAAAAAATAAAAAATTTGTTCTTCTAGTCTATCCCTCTCTTCTTTTTTTTTTTTAAAAAAAAAAAAAGAAAAAAGAAAAAAGAAAAAGATGACTAGCATAATCCAGTAGCAAGTTCCTAAGTTATCAAAGGACAACTATGAAAAGTGGTGCATCCAAATGAAAGCGTTGTTCGGGTTGTAAGAACTATGAGAAATTGTCACCGATGGGTATGGGAAGAAGAAGCCGCCATCACCAACGAAGAAAAGACCGCTTTAAAAAAATCAAAGGAAGAGAAACAACAAGGCTTTGTTCTTCCTCTATCAAGGATTAGATGAATCAACATTTGAAAAGATTGTCGAAGTAACATCAAGCAAGCAAGCTTGAGATACCCTTGACACCATCTTCAAGGGCGTTATTCGAGTGAAACGGGTTCGCCTTCAAACACTAAAAGCCGAGTTCAAAGTGACACGCATGAAGGAAGATGAAAGTATCTATGACTACTTCTCACATCTAATTGTTATTATTAACAATTTAAAAAGAAATGATAAAAAAGTTGAAGACATACGTGTCATGGAAAAGGCACTGCGATTTTTCACAACCAAGTTTGAATATGTGGTTATGGTGATCGAAGAATCAAAGGACTTGGAAAAATTGTCCATTGAAGAGTTGATGGGATCGTTGCAAGTGCATGAGCAGCGAATGTAAAAGAATGCTGGTTCAATGCTTCAACATACCTTAGAGTATAAGTTGATTCTAAATGAACAAAAGAGTGACCATACATAATGAGGGGGCCGTGACACTAACAATCGTGCAAGAGGCAGGGGGCATGGATATAATCCAAGCCATCAACAAAACTAGTAGAAAAATATCAATTTTCGTGAAAGAGAAAATGGTAGAGGCAGATCAATGCATGGATGAGGAAGTACAAAGAACATCCAGTGCTATAATTGCAACAAGCTTGACCACTATGCATCTGATAGTTAGAGTAAGCTGGTGAATCAAGACGACGATCCAACTATGCCGAAGCATCATACCATAAATAAGAAAACTCCACACTCCTTCTCGCACAAGAAAAGGCATGTGAATGACCAGATGTGTGGTATCTCGACACTGGTGCAAGCAACCGCATGAGTGGTAACAAAGAACTGTTCGTGGAACTCACAGAAGGAGTTCGTGACAACGTGAGTTTTAACGACTCATTAAAGGTACCCGTGATAGGTAAAGGAAAAGTTAAACTCTATTAGAAGAATGGTGAGCTAAATTACATTTCTAATGTGTATTACATACCAAACATAAAAATAATATCCTCAGTATTAGCCAACTCTTTGAGAAGGGGTATGTCGTACGCATGGAGAACTCTTCTCTATCTTAAGAGATATGCATGGACGTTGGATTGTGAAAGTCCAGATGACGAAGAATCATATGTTTCCTCTCCATATAAACACAATGCTCGAGAAATTTTTTTTATGGAAAAGCAAAGAATGATTCTTGGATGTGACATCTTTTCTTTGGCCATCTAAATTTTAGTAGCCTGAAACTTCTGTCCTCATCAAGTATGGTGCATGGCTTACCTGCTATTGAAGCTCTAGAACATGTGTGTGAGGCGTGCACACTTAGAAAACAACAAAGGAACTCATTTCCTAGTGGAGTATCCCGAAGAGCAAGAGAACCATTGCAACTAGTTCACACTAACATCTGTGGACCATTGGAGCCAATCTCTCTTGGAGATAATAAATACTTTATTATCTTTATTGATGATTTCAGTAGAAAATTGTGGGCGTATGTAATCAAAGAGAAGTCTTCTGCTTTTACTGTTTTTAAAAATTTTAAGGCCCTTGTTGAAAAAAAAAAGTGGCCGTAAAATCAAAACCCTTAGATTTGACAGAGGTGGGGAGTACACCTCAAATATTTTTCAAGAATATTGCAGGGAATATGACATTAAACAACAACACACTGCAGCTTACACATCACAATAGAATGAATTTGCGGAATAAAAAAACTGCACCATTCTCGACATGATGAGGACCATGCTAAAGGAGAAAAGTCTGCCAAAGAATTTCTGAGTAGAGGCAGTTGCATGTACCGCCTATCTACTCAATAGGTGTCCGACCAAGAGTCTCAAATTCATGACACCACAGGAAGCATGGAGTGGATACAAGCTGAGCGTGACGCACCTTAAGATCTTTGAGTGTGTCGCCTATTCTCAAGTTCCAAAAGTGAGAAGGAAAAAGCTTAATGATCGTCGCAAGAAGTGCATCTTCATCGGCTACAGCGAATAATTAAAGACCTATAAGCTCTACAATCCACTAACTAATAAAGTAGTGGTAAGTAAAGATGTGGTCTTTAGTGAAGAGGAAGCTTGAAAATGGAACGATAAAGAATCGACCAAAGATATTCAAGTCGAAATAGAAGAACATTAAAAAAGGTATGACTGTCAAGAACAAACTCCCATAACACCTCTTTCGGCCGCATCATCAATACACAGAAGCCCAGGCGTACATTCCATCACTCTTGGAAGTAGTCTATCAAGTCAAAATTCGGCTAGCTCGTCCTCACCCATGACACCTATAAAAATGAGAAGCTTAAGCGACATCTATGAACAAACTAATGAAGTCAATCTTTTCTTCCTATATGTAAATCATGAGCCTCTGACATTTTAGGAGGCCATAAAAGAAGAATGTTGGAGAATCGCTATGAAAGAAGAAATTCATGCTATTGAAAAAAATAACACATGAGAGTTAACTACGCTTACTAATGGTTAGAAAACTATTGGTGTCAAATGAGTGTACAAGATTAAGGAAAATGTTGATGGCAAGATCGATCGCTACAAGACAAGGCTCGTAGCAAATGGCTACAAACAGAAGTACAGGGTGGACTATGAAGAAGTCTTCGCTCCTATTGCTCTCCTTGACACTGTGAGGATGATTATCTCCCTTACAGCCCATCACAGTTGGATAATCTACCAACTGGATGTGAAAACTGCATTCCTAAATGGAATTCTAGAAAAAGAGGTCTATGTTGACCAGCCTGAAGGCTTTGTTGTGCAAGGGGAGGAGCACAAGTTGTATCGATTGAAGAAAGTCCTCTATGGGTTGAAGTAAGCTACATGTGCTTGGAATGCACACATCAACAACTATCTTCAAGAGAATGGCTTCGCCCGATGTCCATATGAGCATGTGGTTTACATCAAGAAGAATGCTCATGGTGATATGTTTATAGCGTGTCTGTATGTTGATGATTTACTGTTTGAAGGAAACAGCTGACCGATGTTTGTTGAATTCAAGAAGGCCATGTTTAAGGAGTTCGAGATGACCGACAGAGGTATGATGTCCTTTTTTTCTGTGCATTGAAGTAAAACAACAACATGATGACATTTATATATCTTAGAAAAAGTATGCCAAGGAATTACTTGAAAAGTTTAAGATGATCGATTGCAATGCCGTAAACACGCCTGTAGCAACAGGCTTAAAATTGACAAAGGATGAAGAAGGGAGAAGCGTTGACTTGACTATGTTCAAGAGTCTGATTGGAAGCCTAAGGTACCTCACAATCATAAGGCCAGATATCATCTACAGTGTTAGACTTCTAAGTAGGTACATGGAAGCACCAAAAGAATCACATTGGTTAGCCGTAAAAAGAATCCTTAAGTACGTTAAAGGAACGATGGAATTTGGTCTTTTCTATCCATACGATGATGAAGCAATGCTGTATGGATACTCAGACAGTGATTGGGGAGGTGACCAAGATGAAAGAAAGAGCACCACTGGCTATGTATTTTATCTTGGAACGACTGCTTTCACATGAAATTTGAAGAAGCAGAGTATGGTCGCTCTGTCCACATGTGAAGTAGAGTACGTGGCAGCATCGTTCACCATCTGTGAGAGAATTTGGTTGAGAAACCTACTAAAGGAGCTGAAGCATTCGCTGGAAGAATCCATAGTCATATATGTGGATAACAAGTCGACAATCGAGCTAGCTAAAAATCCGATGTAGCATGGAAGAAGCAAACACATTGGTATTCGATACCATTTTCTGAAAGATCATGTGAAACAGAAAACGATGAAATTAGAGTATTGCCATACTATGAAACAGGTGGCGGATATTTTCATAAAGGCATTGGCGACAGATGCATTCAAACGACTAAGAACGATGCTCGGAATGAAGCTGATTTTGGTTTGAAGGGGAGTGTTAGACATGGTGGTGGATTGTGCAAATATAAAATCGTGTAAGGATCTCTTGTGCTAGCTGTTGATAACATGTGAATGCCGTGTATGCTAGCTGTGTTGTTGAGATTTTTTTTCTAAGTTTAGTTTGCTAGCTAGGTTAAGATAATAGTAGATATTATTTTGAATTTCTTCTATGTTTAGCTGCCCCTAGGATGTATTTAGACAGGAATAAATAAGTCATTTCACCTAAGTAGAAAAGCCTATAAAAGGTACCATTGTAATCGTTCCAATTTATTCACATAAAACACGGCAATTCAGTAGGTCTCTCTTCCTCTTTAAAGTTTTAGTTTTTTCACGGTGGTTGCAGCCACACGTTAGCAAGAGTTGGGGCTTTAAACCCAACATAATATTGATGAGTTTGAGCAGTTGTTGATTCTATGTATTGTACTTGTTTTGAGATAATGAAAAATTTGGCTTTTCCGCTTATTCAATAGCTTTGAAACTCGGCTATTCCTTTGAAACCAAGAGCCACCTGATCCATGAAAACTCTATCTTTAATATAGTTGAATAGTCAAAAGATAAAATTTTCTTTACATGATTCATATTTATGCATTTATAAATGCACGGCCCTCCTACTCACATGTCAGAACACATAAGTAATAACACAAGAGTGGAACAAAAGAAGGTACGGGAACAAAAGAAGGGACCGCCGTATATCAACATGTCATGGTTTCGAGGGTCATCCATTACGAAAAGACCTTCCTCTTAGTGGATATGTGGAAATGGTTAAGGTAGGGAGATTAGGAAATCAGTGGTGCAAGATAGTTGCATGGGAACAAATGGTGGATAGAAACTGACGATGGATGAGATCAGACGGTACTGGTAAAATGGAAATGGTAAAGGTAGGGCCACAGGTTGATGTGGACAACAATAGAATGGTGATCAAGATTAGACCAATTTATGACTTTGATATCAGGTTTTGTAAGAGAGGTTACATCCTAAAACTATAATTTATATTATTTCATTGAGAATATAAAAATATGTAAAAGATGTGGGAGATGTGTGGGAAACTGCAACAGATATAAATGAATCCATCTATATACCTACGTGTAAGATGACATTGATCACACCATTACAACCTCCTATTAATACAGCTTTCCTGAATTTGGACCCTCGTACTGTTTTCGTTTTAACCTTCGAAGAAAATGGACCATGTAATATGGACCTACGATTTGAGCTATTTAGGCTAAGTTGTCATCATATGTTATTTCAAAGTTCAGGCAGGACAAGCCGTGGCTCGTGTCAGAGGATCAGAATCTTTATTTTATTTTATTTTTATTTTTATTTTATTTTAATTCTACATCCAACGGTCGTGTGGCTGGGGACTGATAGCTGGCTGCAAAAGATCAAAATGACATCAGCCTTCTGGAAAGGTCGCCTCTTCATGAAGGGGCGGTATGCAACGTCTGCACATGATGCTTGATAAGCAGGTACTTAGAAATTGTATACGTCCATTGTTGCTAAGTTATAGTCCTAAAAATAAATTAGCTGAATAATCATTACTTCTAATTTACGTACACTTGTTTGTTTGAAATACGACTGTTGAATAATCTTCATTACTAACCGTCTGATAGATGTCCACGATGGTCACATAATCAAATAAACTTAATGTTCGGTTCACGATGGACCCCATAAGTTTGACAATTTAATTTGCATTAATTTTATGTCATGTATGCAATTTATAAGTAAATAGTTTTTAAGAATGGATGGTATAACTTGTGGACCCCAACTCTGCAAGGAAACATACTAAATTAAGGTAGAAAGACACTCACAACTCACACTATAAACGACTTCCGGTAAGAGAGTATAATTTGAATAGCATATTTGTTACTTCAGGATTCAAATACTTGACCTTTGGCTTTTATACCTTGTTAAAAAATCACTTTCTCTGAAAGCTGGAGTCATTAAAAGACAGCGTATCAACTTAACACCAACATCTATTCTACTCGTGTGTGAGTGTCATGAAATAGAATAGGTTATACATTAATGCTATTACATTATGGGACCTGATCATCATTGATTTACGTATGCGTTGGTCATTGAATGGCAGATTTCGTCTATAATACTGTAGTCTACATACACAATTATCTCACGTGTCGGGTCACATCAGCCACTCGATCAATCATCATCCGATTATTGTGACCATATGAACGCTCGTCAACATATATTGTTAGTCATGTTTCCAATACAAACACAATAAAAGGTGACTTAAAAAAATAATACGAAGAAAAGAAAAGAAAAATTCAATGAAACTTCACGTTCTGATGAGACGTGTTGTGTCCCTACACTAATGTGACTTAACCTTGGATCATGACACTCAACCAATGCCTCATGTAAATGATTCTCTTCTCTCAGTCTAGTCTCCGTCGTATTGATGGTTTTTAACCTACCCAAATAAGAAAGAATTCCTTTACTGGTCCCTACCAAAATCATACCTATCATACAAACCTAACCTTCCAAGTAGGACTTATCAAAAGTCACAAGTCATGCGAACCTAACTTTCCAATTGCTGACCATCAAATGTATGCATTCATCCATCCAAAATGGGGCCTTCCAATTGGAAGGTGTAGATTCTTGCATCCTATAAATTGGATGGTACATATGCATGCATCTCTCTCTGTCTATGTGACCACCAATTTACTGTCCAAGTAACATATCACAGTGTGTGCAACATCAAAACCGTCCAAATGGTCGACTCCACTGGGAGGATCACCTTGAGCAAAAATCAGTATGATCCACTCATCAGGTGGGCCATACGCTATTTTGTATTAGCTTTACACGAGTCGAGTTAGATCGATGAGATCGCTCAACTCGACTTGGAAAAGCTCGACTTGCCTTGGGTTGAAATTGGATTCGGACTGAGCCGAGTTAGTTTTTGGAGCTTGAAAAGATTTTGAGCCGAGTTCTAGCTTGCTTGAGCACGACTTGACTTGGCTCGAACCTCAACTTGAATGGACTCGGTGACTCGGTTATTTTTATTTTGATGCTGCTTGCCAATTGTTTGATGAAATGAATTAATGAAGAGTTGTTTCGTATGCATACATTCTCTACAGAAAAAGGAATGGATACGAAACAAATCACTAATAAAAAACTTTATACTCAGATCCCACCATTATATCTTCTTCTTTTTTTTTATTTTTATTTTTATTTTAATATTGTTTGCTTAGTGTTTGATGAAATACTCGCATGGTGTCATTACTGTTTTGCATTATGTGAGAGATTGAAGATGCATTATACGTGTTTGGAAAAATGTCTCACATGCTTGAACTCGGCTTAAATTGGTCTGAGCTGTTGACTGAATCGAGCTGAGCTCGCCAGTCAGGCTTGAAGATTGAGCTAAGCCGAGTTCAAACTGAGGTTAGTTGATGGCCGAGCTGAACCATTTACCATACACAGTAGCTGTAATTAGATGGATGGTCCAAAATGAAAGATAACTATTGAGGATTTATGCTGGGGAATCACACGGATTTAGATCTAGGATAACAATTCAATAGCACCAAACACACACAAGAGAACACAAAGATTTAACGTGGAAAACTCTCGCGGTAAAAAACCACGGCACAAAGTGATAAATCTTCACTATGAAAGCATAAATTACAAAGAGATAGGACTTACCCAATTCGAACAACTTCGAATCTCACCCTTGCTGCACCCTTTAATAATCCTAAAATCTTTTTAAGAACCCTGAAACCCTTTTAAAAAGCTTTAGAATACCTTAAAATAGCCCTAGGAACTCCTATTTATAGTTTAGGAAACACCATTTCCACACCTTTACAAAATTACCTCAAATTCACGCAGTTCACACAAAATCTGCGCAGAATCAGAGTAACCTCGACTAGTCGAAGGAGGGTCTAGACTGGTCGAGCATCACGGACACCCAAAAAACGAGCTCGCTGGACTTTGAGTCAAGCGTGCCTTGACCGGACAAGAAGCCTTGAAGACTTAAGGCATCAACTCTGACAACAATCTCCACTATGCCTTCAATCTTCAACTGTATAACTTCTTAACCTTTTCTCTTATCTTTGCATCACATCATAGCTTCTCATGCACATTCCATCTTTCTTTCTCGCCATTGCCAAGTCCAGAGAAGTTGCACAGAACTTGAACTTTTCTAAATGAACGATGTAGGTGAATATGCTTGCCGGATCTGAATTCATGCGCCCACCCACATTTGCACCTGTCTTCTCAAAAGGAAAGACGTAGTCTTCTTACCATCTCACCGCTACCCAATATTGCTTGTCGGAGTATTTACTCACAATACTGATAGCCTGTGAAATAATCAGTCTAATCCAGACCATGACATACACTGCTAACCGCATTCGAATAAGGCTCATGAGATATCATGTTTTCCTCATCTGTTTTGGGACATGTCCTGAGGAAAACTTGAGGAGAAACGCGTATAGAACGCTCTTCGATTTTACCTGGTCCATGATATCCTTGATCAATACCTACACACAGGGTATTCCTCCTGTGATTATCAAAGCCTACTCCTCGTTTAGTTTCAATGCTGAGAACCATCTTTGCAGCCCTCCCGGTCCTTCATCCTGAATGTCTAACTTAACTGAGTTTCAATGCCAATTATGACATGTTTAATTTCAGACATGTAATAATTGACGATTTACATGTCATCAATTCCTGACTTACTATGAACAAATCAAACCACTGCCTATATAACAGGTCGAACCACGACCTCCTGCAAAGTCTTTTCTCAGCTCTTTTAACTTTGAACCGCTCTGATTACTTCATGTAGATCTACTCTTCACTTTTCCTTGTAGAAGTACATATTCCACATTCATCCTTCTAGCTCAAGATCACATTGGCCAACTAGTACCAATCATGGATCTGTTAACGCGAATATCTCTGAGAAGCCGATACCTTCTCTCTGATCATAACCCATCGCTACCAACCTCGCTCTGTATCTATGCTGTATCCTTCTAAAGATCTACCTACATCCAACTACTCTCTGACCTACTGGAAGCTCCACCCGCTCTTATATGTCGGTTTGGTACAATGAGTCTATTATATCGCTCATAGTCACCTTCCACTTCTCAGCACTAAGCTCACCTAGAGCCATTAGAATAGAAGATGGATCCTCCTATGATATTGGAGTCCATGTACCTCACCGATATCCTGCGATCATGCCGTGTGATTCTTTTCACAGGTGGCTGCTCCACCTACTTTGTATCACTGTCTGTGCGTCTCAACCTTCATGCCTTGCCCTCTCACGTGGCCATGCCCAACATGCCATACACATGCAGACGTGGAATTCGCTACATCCGCTGTAGCTCCACCTTTTGAAGTGCTTTCCATCAATATGTATAAGTTACCGAGTTGTTGTGCTTTTATGATTACCCGTGCCCCCTTAGATACCTTAAGAGCACCATCAATACCTGTGTACTTGTATCCTTTTGCTTCAAGCACTCCAAGAGAAATCAAATTCTTCTTCAAATCAGGAACGCGCTTGACATCAGTCAAGGTACGTTCTACCCCATCAAACATCTTGATACGCACCGTACCAACAACCACAATATTACATGCAATATCATTGCTCATAAATATCTGTCCACTATTACACTCCTTGTAACTAGTGAACCAACTTCGATGAGGAGTCATGTGAAAAGATGCCCTTGTGTTTAGCATCTACTCGTGCTTACGATCGTCGTATGACCACCTGATAGTAGACACAAATAAAACATTACCATTACATCCACTTGATCCATCTGACGTGACAGCATTGACCTCCCTGTATGAAGCCTCACAATCTTCTCTCTTTAGGATTTGCATAATCCTTCTTCATATGTTCTTCCTTCCCATAGTTCCAACACTTTACCTTTCTTTTGCCCTTACTCTTGGATTTGGACCTAGAACCTGAAGAACCTATACTTTGTTCAGAATTCCTACTCCTTGTAAGCAGTGCCTTAGAAGATAACCCCATGTCGACGTTAAGCTTTCTCATAGCCTTCCCTTGAAGGGCCGAGATAACGATGTCAACATTTAGGATTTTATTCGCCAAGCACATTGTATCTTTGAATGACTCATAAGACGCCGGAAGAGAATTCAGTAACATACATGCTTGTTCTTCATCTTTCATCACTTCCTCCATATCGAGCAAGTTGCAAACCAATATATTAAAGTTGCTGATGTGAGCCTCCAGATATCCACCCTTTGCCATTTTGAAGTTATACCATTGCCGCTTCAAGTGCAGATGATTTTTAGAGAATTTTTTTACATACACATCCTCTAACTTCGCCCATAATTTAGCCACAGTTTTCTCCCTCATAACGTTATAGAGTACCTCATCTGTGAAACATAAACGAATCGATGATAAGGCCTTCTTATCAAGAGCATTCCAATCATCATCAGTCATAGTAGACTTTCGCTCCTCAGGAGCACCATCTTCTCCTTACTTAATTAAGGAACTGATCATCTTGATCTTCCATAAATCAAAATTATTTTTTACTGAGTACTTCTCAATCTCATACCTAGTACTTCCTATTATTACTAATCCCTCAGATTCAGATCTGTGCCCTAACGATTGTTCTGATACTACTTGTTGGGAATTTGTGCTGCGGAATTACACAAATCTAGATCTAAGACAGCAATTCAATGACACTAAGCACACACAAGAGAATACAAAGATTTAACGTGGAAAACCTTTGCGGGAAAAAATCACGGCACAAAGCGACAGATCTCCACTATGAAAGCATGAAATAGGACTTACCCGATTAGAATAACCGCGAATCTTACTCTTACTACACCCTTTAATAACTCTAAAATCCTTTTATGAACTCTGGAACCCTTTTAAAAAGCCTTAGAATACCTTAGAATAGTCTTAGGGACCCCTATTTATAGTTTAGGAAACACCCCTTTCGCACCTTTGCGAAACCGTCTCAAATTTAAGTAGTTTGCACAAAATTCGAGCAGAATCTGCGTAACCTCGACTAGTTGAAGGAGGGCCTCGATTGCTCGAGTAACCCGCTCGATTGGTCGAGCCTGACCCTTGATTGGTCGAGCATCACGAACACCTAAAAAATGAGTTCGCTGGACTTTGAGTCAAGCGTATCTCGACTGGTCGAGCAACTCCCTCGATTGGTCGAGCAGTCCCCTCAACTAGTCGAGAAGCCTTGAAGATTTAAGGCATCAACTCTGACAATAATAACCTTTCCTTGACATCCATCTTCATTCTAAACGAGGTACGGTACTTCCGCAGAATGATGAAAAGAACTTCTCTCAGGTATTTTCTGGGCCAGGCCTACATGGGCCAAGAACAGATGTGGGGTCCATTAAAACTCTGGGCCATGTCTCCTAATTCATTTGGGCCCTGAATTTTATCTTTCTAAAGTCCTGATAAGCACGCACTACCCTACTTGTACGGCTGAAAATTGGACGGGTTCAACCCGTTCGACTCGTGACCGACCCGACATTGGGTTTGGCTCAGGCAAGATGTATTGAGTCCAATTTCGGGCTTAGGCTATATAAACACCAACCCGATAAAACTTGGGTTGGGCTCAGTTTGAGGTCTTGGGTTGCCCGACCCAACCCAAACCCAATCATTATATAAGTTACTAATAAATTATAATTGAGTGTGGACCGTTTATGTTGAAGGCATAGGAAATTCCAGTGTAGTTGGGTCTCATTGGTCCACATCATTTCCGATGACTTAAGTTAATAAGATATGCCGGATTTTTCTCTCCCAAATAGATTGCGTTTTACACTATAACTTTTAAAGAAATAATTATCCTATATTTTAGTTTGTTTGTTCAAAAAATAAAATAAAATGAAGTTCTTTAGTACAAATAACTATATATATAATTAATAAAATTATAGATACAAAAAATACGACATGTATTGAAACACAATAGACAATGTAATAATGAAAATATTATCATGTATTCAAGTGACCAACCCGACCGAGCCTGCTTAGATTGGGCTTGGGTTGAGAATTCCCAACCTAAGGTTGGGTTGGGTTAGGATTGAGGTACAGGGGTAGTCTTGTGGAATATTCCTGCCCCCTTTTTTCCCACGAATGTGTCACATGTATAGAGCATCCAAGCATGCGAAAGGTTTATCTCATCATGAAGATCATCTGGTGCGAAATCAGCCTGTTCCACTCATCAGATGGGCCAGAACAATGAAATCACTGGACAGCCAACTATCTGACCCAACATGTAGGTTTGACCATCTGATGAGTGCATCAGCGTGATTTTCGCACCAGGGAATCTTTGTGATGGGGCCGAGCTTCTTCACAGCTCGGTTATATATACTTATGGTGACGATGGCAGTATGTGATCATTTCTCACAATTTATTTATTTATTTTATTTTTATTTTAAAAGACTTCATAAGAAAACTATCCTATTCAGTCTAATCTTGTTTTATTTTTAATGAAGTGTCTATTCTAGGTTCTTGTTCTTTAATGTGGATGATATATCAAAACCGGATTTAATAAAAAATTATTATGTAAACGTTTTACTGTATCAAGGCATGTCTACATCATGCCTATAGACTCGGGAAAAAATAATCATACTAGGAAGAGTTTAATTAATGTTGCTATGGTTCAATCTAAGGAAAGAACAATATAGAATGTGGACAATATGCATTTCCCACATGGGCTTATTTATGATTGCTGATTTTCTTATTTATGATCATTGTAGTAGGTAATGATCAGGTGGTCCACCATCTAGAAATTCAACTAGAGTGGGACCCAGTTCTCACCACAATCTAGTTTGTTATCTGATTGGGAAGCCATTCTATACCTTTAGAAAACCCTTCCATAATGAATTTTCTGCAACTTACACTATCAAAATTAGGTTTCTATATATGTCCGTGAGAAAAAGTTTAAATTCACAAGAGTTTCAAAATAAGGTCATGGGCTCAAGTATCCATTGTTGTGAAACCTTATCGTCTTGTGTGGGTATACCACGGTAAATCTATCTTAAAAATCACGACCATGATATAGCCTCATGGTTATGCTCAATCACAACAATCCAATGATATAATATACACACATGATAATGTGGGGTCCACCTATTAAATGTCTTACATAGTTTTGAACAAATGGTGATTAGATTCACCATTGTCAACTATTTACCATTGACATTCAATAGTTTGCATTTCTTTTAATTATGCAAATATCATTATGGAAGATTATGATCGACTTTGCTGCCTTCTAGAAAGTCAAAGTGGGCTTAATCGTCGTCATATACTAATCTTGATGTAATGGCCATGGTCTAAAAAGGCGATGCAAGTGGGGCCCAGTTCTCATCACAGCTTTGAATCTTGATCCAACGGTGATGAAATGCACCCATCAGCCATTGACATGGAATAATTCAAAACATGCGTGATACATTGTTACAACCTCTTCTATTTTAACAAGCATCTATTCACGATTTAACTAATTGTATGCGTTGCAAGTTGTGAGAATATGTGTGCACGCATGCTTATCACTTGGTCAACTTTGAAACAGTTCATGTACGTGTACAAACGAATTATTTTTTTCCCAATAATGCACACATCTTTCTTTCTTTCTTTTCTTTAAGTCTACTTGGTTAGGAAAATTCACATTCTGTCATCTAAAGGATAATAGATGGGTAACTTCCACAAAGCAAATTTTTCCTTCTGCCTTTTATTACTAAGCATCTCAAGAACGTGTTCCCTTGTTGGGGCCCACATGTAAAGATATTTCCATGATTAGAACCTTCCATCTTCTAGGTGTTACAACAAAGTAAGGTATATTCATGGATAGGTGTGTTAATGGGACGTGTCAGGGCTAAGCTTTCTCCAAGCCCGAACTGCATTGTTTAACAAAGACCGATTCTGGCCTGGGCCCATGAGGAGCCAAAATAGTCTAGCCTAAGTCCAGCCCGAAATGTTTATGCCGAGCCCGATGGTTAGTCCAATTGGAGCGTAGGTATAGAGAGAGAGAGAGAGAGAGAGAGAGAGAGAGAGAGAGAGAGAGGGTTTAATACAGTGTATGTTATAAAATTACCTATAGAGTGTATATCATAGAATTATCCTTGCAAGCCCTAACAGGTTGGGCTGGCCAGACTTTGGGTTGGGCTATTTTACAAGATTTGAACCCAACCCTATTGAGAAGCGAGCTTAATATTTAAGTCCCATCCTTGGACTTGATACTCCATTTCAAGCCTGCCTGAGGTATGTGAGGCCTGAAATCCCTGTAAGCTCGTCCAGCCCATTGACAGCCCTATTCAAGAATCATACTTCAATGATCAACCAAATTTTTTTGGATTCGAAAGTGATCAATTAAGCCTTGTTTGATAAATGTTTTAAATTGAGTCAGCTCATTTTAATTAATATTAATTATGCATTAGAAATCAGATTATTAGAAATCACGTGTGCTATTTTAATTAAATTAATTATGCATTAGAGATCTTGATCTCAGATAGAAAAGAAGTTCATGTATTAGAAATCACGCGAGCTATCTTGCATAAGAAAATAAGATATTTAATATATAATTACTGTTAATTAAAATAAGATTTTTAGGCTTCTACTTTGCACAACTTTTAATAATAATAATAATAATTTTATCATTATTAGGTCTTTACTCATGCCTCACAGTAGACTCACGAGAGTTTCAACAAGATGTCTAAGGTTCCCCGTTGCAGTGAAATCCCACCGTAGTTTGAGCAGCTGTGTATAAAAAAAGGAAAAGTAAAAAAAAAAAAGGCTCATCCCTATCATTATTATTATTTGAATAAGATGTGTTTTTTCACCATGTAAAAATTTTTACTTTGATGGTCCATGTTCATTATACACAAAGTGATGGTGGGAATCATCCAAAACATTCAACAGTTCTTTTAGTAAGACCAGCTAGGCATGTGGGCCCCATCGGGTGGTGAGCAGGGACGCAGGCGAAGCAAACTCATACGCGAGTGAGATGTCAACGGGCGATGGAAACGTGCAGCCCCCCCGGATATGAATGCTAATTCAAGATGCCCACTTAAGCGCCACATGCAAACACACTACACGTGCCGTTGTAGAACAGATGTGGAGGATCTGGGACGTTGATAGGGTGATCCCTTCGGTGTTCATGTGGCTTAAAGTAAGACCATGATCCAATACATATAGGGAGCAACAGATACAGGCTGCACGTAGAATGACTGCCATTTCTTTGTACACATCGCTATGCTTTTCATGTACCAACACTATATATAAGATGAGCATTTAAATGGGGACCACAGTACTACTAACGTTCTGGATTCCACACACGTGTGCCACGTTGGTACTAATGTGCGTTTGTATTTGGCGCTTGAATTTGGGGAGTGAAATTAGCATGCCGGAACATCAAAATATCAATAACGACAGCCATGAAACGATAGCGATGTTGTGATTAACACGTAAACCGGTACTAGATTCCCTGTCTCTGAAAGTATGTACTGTATCTTTGGTGTATTCAAATAGAAAGAGTAGTGGTTTGATTGGGGAACTGTGACCAGTGTCCTCGTACGTAAGAATACTTAGAAGTTGGTCTGCACCAATCCTAACCGTCCATGGATGGTGGTCAGAGATTATTAGTCTCCAACAAGCATTTCGAAGTGGTAGTTTTAAATGCCATTTGAAATGTGTGTTGGGATTCGTGCATCAGTGATGGATGGTTGGAGGTTGGTGTACACCATCAAACAGAAATGGTGTCGTTTTGTTTTTGTCCATTCTTTCATTAAGGATCTCACCACATGTACCCATGTGGCAGTGTGTGAGATCTGGATTGCTCGTAACATTTTTTATTTTTTTTTTTAAATGAAAAAAATAAAATAAAATTGGATCGCCTGACCAAAAACCTATCTGATTGGGAATGGGTCCAAACTTCTGCTTGGCAGTACTACTTGACATTATTGATATCATGTTCGCACATTTTAAAATATTATTAAATATTATTGAAAAACTCGGAAGCTTGTTCTGAGTTGTTGAGTCGACTCAACTCGACTGGATTTCAAATCGAGTTGAATTTTGTGTATGTGAGCTATGGCCCAGAAATCAGGCAATCCAATAATAAGATGGGCTGCACGTGTAGAGAAAAAAATAGACGGTTGATAAGGATTGTTCATTGATGTATATTCAACATACATGAATGTAGCACCTGATAACTGCACTGTTCAAATTAACTTCAGGCCTCAAAGCATATTGCATAGAGTGTGGCCCACTTGTATGGTGCCCTCATTGCACAGATGTGCCAGTCTTCACATTGCATGGGCACATCTCTGTAACATTCTCCACTAAAGAGATACATAAGGCAGCGAACAAAAATAAAAAATCCCACACTTCTACCACTTTATATTCTAAAACAAGTAAACAAACACCAATGTACGAAGCCACCAATTTCATCAACCATTCCCTATGTCAATTTCAAGATTAAAAAGAGAGAAAAAAAGAAGATGAAAATAAGATTTATGTAATCATACAAACATCAACATGGACTAACCCGGTGCTGTAATGGCCTTGTGTTACATTTTCATTCTTCAAATCACATCTATTCTCTTTCCAGAGCAGAAGAATGCTAAACTAATCTATCTAAATTTTCATTCTTCAAATCACATCAGACATAGCCATGGTTGACGGCTGGTTCGTTTCCGTTATAGGAAAGGGAGCCATCTTCTTAGATCTCTTATATTCTCCAACAAAGTAAGAGGTGAAACCCCATAGGCATAGGGCTAAGGACATGCCTTTCTCTCCTGTGAACTTCTCCTTGAAGGCTATAACCGCTGCGACCTGAGTAAACGGTAGTAAGACGGCACTTACAATGCCAGCGAAGAGCGATGAGCTGCAATAGACAACGCCTAGGGTTCCTATGAACGAGAACTGCCATACTATAGCACTTGAGACCAGCACCACATAATACTTCACCTCCCCAAGTCCATAATCCCTTCCCTCTCTTGAAATAGCCTGCATTTTCACCATGTTTCCATGTTATCTACTTAAATAACAAGCTGTGATGAGAAAGCTAGAACTCTGGGAAATTTCACGTTTGATGGTAGATTGAGATAATTAATCATTGATCCTGTCCCTTCATTTAAGGTAGCTGTATAATTCGATCTCTGAAATAGTTAAAAGAAGTCATTCTCAAAGGATGTGACGATCAACGGTCGATTATCTAAATATACGATAGATATACAGCACAATATCTTATTAGTTTGAACTAAGTGTTAAATGGTGGTGATTTGAACATTGTATGTGCCCGGCTCCTTTGCATCAATCCAAAAAAGCGAAATGGTGGAGGCCCATGTGGATGGAGACGAATTATGCCGATAAGATGACCCCAACTGTCCAATAGTTGGTCATGAAATGGATGGTTAAAAAAGGAAATGGTAAGATGATTCAGATTAAATTGGTGAAATCAGATGATTATGGTCAATGTGGTACGTCTGATTTTTTTCCCATGCACAAGAACCCACGATTGACGGTTTGGATTCACGTCAAATTGCAAAATCGTTGGTTTCAGTGTAGCCAACCTGATGAATGGCTTGAATTATGATACGTGTGCAATCAGACGTGAGAACAGGACATCGCATGGGAGCTTTCGTTCGTCTCCTTCGTTCTATCGAAACACACCGTTCTACGTATATGTGGTGAGTTGTATGCAGTTACCTCATCAAGGTGCAAGCTGCATGCATGTGGTCAGTAGTACTGTTGATCTGGTGGAACACCATAGGCCAAAAGCCTCAGCGATCGAACACATCTGACCATCCAATTGCTATGAATTTTAAGGGTTAAACGTGGACCACTGATATAACCATCCCTTTGACAGGTGACTTGTCAGATAGCTGCAGCTAACCACTATCCTTCATTTTTTGGCACATGATATCCACGTGGCGGCCCACTAGAGCAGTGGTTCGATCACCACAGAAAATTTTATGCAACGGCCATTCCAAGGTTCCTCAAATAAAAGGCCCGCTTGAGCGGCAGCGAAGCAAGACATGTTTATTTGGAATGACGTGGAACGTTCTTCAAAAAGCCAACTCACATTTCACAACCCCGTTTCTGGACGAGATTAAAAAGGATAAATTATAAAAGAAAAGGATAAATAGACCATCTACTTTTATGGCATGTTCCTGATGACCAAACTGTATAGGGCCCACTATGATGTATTTGTTTCATTCGTGCCATACATCTGTTTTGCCAGCTCATCATTTTATAACATGAATAAAAAATAAAGCAGATCTAAAGCTTGAGTAGACAATACCACATAGAACAATGGAGATAGTGATACCATAGTTGAAACCTTACTAAGCCCACTATGATGTTTATTTGTCATCCAATGTGTTCATGGGGTTCGGTAGACCTCTATGAAGGGAAAACACAAATATCAACTTAATCTAAAATTTCTATGGCTCGGATGAAGATTTTAATGGTGTACTATGGTATGGTCCACTTGAGCTTTAAATCTGTTTTAATTTTGGGCTCAAGCTATTTTTGGGTTCGTGCCTTGAAATGAGCTGAAAACACAAATAAATGGAGTGAAACACATACATCATGGTAACTTTTAGAGTTTTGTCACCATGCAATCGTGAAATCCATGTATTTCGAATCTCCTTATTTGCTTTCCTTAATTTGTTTTTTTTTTTTGGAGGATTTGCACGACTGTAGTGGATCGCCGGCTATCTCTTAAATAGGGCTGTGAATGGGTCTCGGCCTGGATTTTGAACTATTTCAGGCTGGCCGTCAGTACGGTCTTATTTAAAATTCCAATTTTTAGGCCCGTGCCCGGCCCAATGACGGCCCTGCTTTTAAAGTGGAAACAGATTGCATCGTGCCATTTTCTCCACGGAATTGGTCAAGAGAGGGACTCTGTGGGGCTCACGCTGCTGTATGTATTTTCTCCACTCTGATAGATTATTTTAGGGCATAAGACTAATACTGTATAAGATTCACGTCTCAAGTGCACGTCACGCAAGAAACAGTAGGGATTGAGCCCCTATTGTTGAAAACTTGTTTACCACAAAAGTTTTAGATCAAGCTGATATTCACGTTTTGGCTTAATCCAGATCTACGTAAGCTTATGAACAAGCTGGATGAAAAATAACATCATGATGAACCTTAGGAAGGTTTCAACAGTGAATGTCATAGTACCATTGCTTCCTGTGGTGTGTTCCACTTGATCATTGAATCTCTCCTTTTTAGGTTATTAATATAAAATAATCTGTCAAGAAGGATGGACGGTGTGGATGAAACACATACATCACGATGGACCCACAGAGCACCTGCCTGGATCAAATCCATTCATGCTGGGGCAAGACGCAATCCGCACCCCCTTAAGGTGCACTCGCCTCGTACGTTGAAACAAGCAACACGTGTTTGGAACTGGAGCCGCTACCTCTATATGCCTTGTGGCACAAAAGTCACCGTTAAAAGATGGTAGGTTGAGTACATGCTTAGATGATAAATGAATGGCCGAGAGAAAATGCTACAAAATTCTTCATTCAATGTATTAATCAGTTCTCACTTTTCAAACAAAGCAGAAGTACTAGTGGTGTAAGCAAAGATTTACATTTACACAGGAAACTGAATTTTTACACCCACCTCTTTTTTCACATGTGCCCCTCTTTCTTCCTTTCCTATTTTTCCCAACATGATTCCTTGGCAAATGTAGATAATGAGAAAGGATGGGTGCATGTATGAAAAAAATGGGGTGTAAATCTGTTCAGGTGGACTACAATTATATTTTATTATTTATCAACGGCTAAATATTATTTTCCATGACGTAGTCCACTTGGAAGGGTTGGATGTCATGGTAACATGGTAGGTTGAAATTTATTAGCTGTATGGACCATTAATTGCAATCCAAACAGTTGGAGACCTCTTATTAAAAATGGAGTTAGGAATTGGTTGTTTAACCATCGACAATGACAAGTTGACAAAAACAATACTTTTAATACAATAAGAGAGCATAAAAGTATTAAAAAACCCATACTTACACCTCTCTTTTTGAAACATACACCCTTTTCTTTCTGATTATGTATTATAGTATAGTACTTTTCTACAATTCTACTACCAAAAGTAGAAAAAGGTGCATTTATATATATATATATATATATATATATATATATATATATATATATATATATATATATATATATATATCAGTGTATTAAAACTGAAAATATTGAAAATGGAAAGAATTCATGTTTAAAAGATGGGGTTTAGTAATCTATACACCACTGCATGTGGTAGCGTGGCAGTAAGTGCAATATCCAAACCGCTCGTCAGGCATCTTATACAAAAACCTGACTCGCCCACTGAATAAGTGGGCCACTGACACTCTATTTGAAATGCGTGGACAGTGTAGAAAACTTGTGTGAATCTTTTCCAGCTATTTACAGATGGATAACCCCTTAATAAAATAGAATAAATTACCTGAAAATCGTTGTTGATCACCATCCCGACGATGCAAAATATAGTTGCAGAAACTGTAAACACCACCTGAAATTGCATCACCACCGTGTATGTGACGGCCTGGCCCGCTTTCATGTAACAAAACTCAATGCTAGGCAAGATGAGTCCCAACAGCGCCGCCCCGCCCAATGTGAAGAAAAAGCCCAGGAAGTAGTGGGTGTTGGTGACCCCCGGAGGTCGGTCGCTGCTCGTGTGGAGAGCGAGCACGATTGCACCGAGAGTCATCAGCACTACAGAGTTATTAGAATAGTATGTGAATTTCTGCTTAACAATGAGGAATGCGAAGATGGCTGTGAACGGGAGCTGCGTTGAGAAGAGGAGAAATGATGTCGAGACGGGAAGATAAGCTAGACCGACCGAGTACATATAGTTGTCGAAGCCTAGGAAGAGGCCTAAGAATGCACCGGCCATGAAGAGCTTGGGCTTGATGATGAATGGCTTGGATTTCCCCAGCCTGAGGTTTTTCGAGTAGAGGACCAGTAGAGGGAGGAACATGATAGGGAAGCCGATCGTCTGCAGGCAGCTCGATAGCCATTTCCGGTTCCCACCATGCAGGAAATATAGCCGTTGCAGCAGTGGGCCGCCAATCGTGCCAATGCCCATGAGCGTGATGCATATCAGCAGTAGGCCCGACTTGACGCCTCTTCTGCCCGTGGGAGAGGGCTGATCACCGCCGTTCGATCTCTCATTTCCGTTGCCTTCGATGGCCTCAACGTCCATTGAAGACATGATTGGTAGCTCTTCCTTTTCATGTCCTTTCTCAATGGATCAAACACCAAATGCATCTGATTATAGCTTCTCATATGTCATCATGTGGGCCCACTAGTATTTTATTTACATATTTTGTTTCACAAACGTGGGCTTCTTTCTTCCACGAGAAAAACTTAGATACTCTGGCAGAGCGTAGTGGATGATACACAGGCGCTATAAAAGTAATTAGACGCTGCATACGTGGTGTACTATTCAATTCAAACTGTCTAAATTATGGGTTCCAATTTAGATGTATTATAAACTAAAAATTAAGATTATTTGATTCATCTGACTGATGAATTGGTGGACATTTATTGAATGGTTAAAAATGAAAATTATCCAATAGCCTTATTTCAACAAATAGGAATCCATGAATTTCTAAGATTCGTTTAACTAATACAATTATAGGATCGTTAACTCAACAACCCCTGGTTACAGAATTGGTCAGTTTAATTTGACTTAATGTATATTGGAGAGAATTTATGAGTGCATGCCCATCATGCATCATCCCATGGAGTATTAATTTGGCTCTTCATTTTTCACATTTCTTTAATGAACATGCATCATTTAGTTGCAAGAAAAAGTAAAAACATGCTTGTTGCATTGTTATAGGGTCATATCATCATATATTGCATTTAATGCAGCAGTCTTGATAACGTCCATTAATAATGTGGACTAATAACGGTTCAGGAAAACACAAAAAAACCTATTTGTGGCAGTGAAGATTCTAAATTCTTCTTTAACACCTCCCATTTTCAGAAGTGGACTGCGTGGGGACCCTCCCTGGTCTGCTATCGTCTGCGATGGCACCATATCCAAAGCTTAAATGGAGCACACCTTAGGAAACGAGAGGGATAATTATATCTACCATTGAAACTTTCCCAAGGCCCACAATGATGTCTATTTGCTATCTTACTTATTGAAGAGGTCATATAAATTTGGTTGGATGGAAAACAAAAATATAAACTTCTTGATCCAAAATCCATGTTCGTCGAGAAAGTTTCAATATATGGTGCAGGGCATTATCCCCACTTTATTTTTGTATTGTGTTCCACCTGAACCTATCATACGACTGCAATTTTCAGTTCATGCCCTACTATGAGCTGGCAAATTTTATGTATAAAACACATCATGGTGGGGTTCTCATCTCTGTGCAATCTGGTTGCTCCCATTCCATAGTTCAAATCAAAGGGCCCACATTGTATGGTGATCCGAACATCACGTAGTGGGATTTTATTTGGTCACGTGATAGTGGCACTTGGCTCAATTAAATTCCTCCATAGCACAACACCATGGAGCTATGTGGCACTGGTGTCACCATACAATCTGCATCCCGAAAGATCAATGGTGATTTTATTTAAGTATTTGAACTGAGAATCTACATCTTATGTTTGTAAATAAGCAATTTCTATTTATTGCAATGTGACTGGACTACATTATAGACCACTATAAATGCAGCAATGCTGACATTGTTGTTGATGAAAGACCAATCAAAATGCAGAAAAACAGAAAATCTCAATTTGTGACAAGTAGAGGATCCGGATTCTTGAAATGAGCACATGCAATGTTTATACAACATTACATGTGAACTTCCACATACCCTTTCTTTTCCAGTGAATTAGTCACTTGTGCAGAACATCAAAGCTGTGCAATATTTGAGATGCACAATGAAAATCACATAAGGTAGAAAAACGGTCCATTCAGCAGTTGGAGAAGCTTCTTTAGCCAACCAACCCTGCTATGCCAAGTTGCCTATGCCGGATTTGTAAGATTCCATCAGATCGACGGTTAAAAGTTCTTTTTATTTTCATTTTTACTATAAATAAGATATTTTAATTTGATTATAATTTTTTATCCTTTTGAGCTGTAGTACCCAACATGAAAAGGTCATCAAAAGGTTAGGAGAATAACATGATTACTCCAAATTGGACACTTACTATTTTTGGCCGAAAACCATGTAGTCTAGTAGGAATGGTGACCGTCTATGAATAGTAAGTTTGTAGCAGTACATCACGTTTTTTTAGCGTGCTTGAGTCTAGAACTCTGTCCTTAGGTTTGATCTAATTATTTAAATGGTTGTAATTTCATTCTTATTATCAATCAATTTATTTTCTAATTTCTTAAAAAATATTTATATTTTATCCTCGGTGGATTTGATGAAACTTTGTGAGGAGTTTAGAGAGCTTTGTAGATTTGGAGTAGTTATTCCTTGAGGAAGACGATGATCGACCTTATGATGAATGCAGTACCTGATAAATTCATTGTGCAAAGCTACTGGCCCCAATGCATATTGCATAGAGTGTGGCCCACTTGTATGGTGCCCCAATTGACATGTGCCCTCATTGAACAGACGTGCCAGAATGTGGCTTGTGCCAGTCTTCCCATGGATCGTTGCATGGGCAAACCTCTGTAACATTCTCTACTAACAGATACCTAAGGATCATCCATTGATCAAATGGCCTCAGTTTCAGGGAGAAAGCAATCAAGTATTGGCGAAAAAAGTAAAAAAATAAAAAATAATCTCATACTTCTACCGCGTTATATTCTTAAACAAGTAAACAAACACCAATGTACAAGCCACCAATTTCATCAACTATTAGCTATTTCAATTTCAAAATTAAAAAAGAAAAAGAAAAAAGATGAATATAAGCTTTATGTAATCATACAAACATCAAAAGCGACTGGCCCCACGCTGTAATGGCCTAGTGTTACATTTTCATTCTTCAAATCACATATGTTCTATTTTCGTAGCAGAAGAATGCTAAACTAATATATCTACAAATCCTCGTGGTTCGCACTTTCTTATTCTTTATACATAAAGTTAGACGTCGCCATGGTTGACGACTGGTTCGGGTTCTGTTATTGGAAAGGGGGCCATTTTCTTAGATCTCTTATACTCTCCGACAAAGTAAGAGGTGAAACCCCAGAGGCATAGGGCTAAGGACATGCCTTTCTCTCCTGTAAACTTCTCCTTGAAGGCTATAACCGCTGCGACCTGAGTAAACGGTAGTAGGACGGCACTTACAATGCCAGCAAAGAGCGATGAGCTGCAATAGACAACGCCTAGGGTTCCTATGGACAAGAACTGCCATACTATAGCACTTGAGACCAGCACCACATAATACTTCACCTCCCCAAGTCCGTACTCCCTTCCTTCTCTTGAAATAGCCTGCATTTTCACCAAATTTCCATGTTATCTACTTAACAAGCTGTGATGAGAAAGCTAGAAGTCCGGGAAATTTCACGTTTGATTGTAGATTGAGATAATTTACCATTGATCCTGATCCTTTATTTAAGGTAACTGTATAATTCGATCTTTGAAATGGTTAAAAGAAGTCATTCTCAAGGGATGTCGCGATCAACGGTCGATTATCTAAATATATGATTGATATATAGCACAACATCTTATTAGTTTGAACAAGTGTTAAACGGTGGTGATTTGAACATTGTATGTGCCCGCTCCTTTGCATCAATCCAAACAAGCGAAATGGGTGAGGCCCACGTGGATGGAACCGAACCATGACGATCGATCAGATGACCCCACATATCCAATTGTTGGTCATGAAATGGATGGTTCAGATTAATTTGGTGAAATCAGATGATTATGGCCAATGTGGTACGTTTGATTTTTGCCCATACGCTACAACTCAAGATTGACGGTTGGGATCCACCCAAGATTGAAACCTACCTCAGTCCTACTATGATATTTATTTGTCATCTAAGGTGTTAATAGGGCTCGACAAACCTCTGTGAAAGGAAAATACAAATATCAACTTGATCCAAAATTTCCACTTCTCGAAAGAAATTCAGGTATTCAATTCCCATCGTGTACTATGGTATGGTTTTCTTGAGCTTTAAATCTGTTTTAATTTTGGACTCAAGTACTGGTATGAGCTGAAAACACAAACAAATGACACGGGTGAAACACATACATCATGGTGGACGCGGATTGCGTCCTACCCCGCCCAGATGGTAAAGCACGGCTCTGTGTGGCCCACTGTGATGTAATGTTTTATCCAAGCCGTTAATCACTTTTCTCATAGCATTTTAAGGTATCCTGGAAAATTAAAGTAGGTCCACGGCTCCAGTGGACCACACCGGAGGAAGCTGCAGTGATAATGACACCTACCATTGAAACCTTTCTAAAGGCCACCGTGATATATATATTTTTTTATTATTATCATCCAACCTATTAATAAGGTCATGTAGACGTAGATGAAGTGAAAAAACAAATATTAGGTTGATCCGAAGCTTTTCCAGCTCCCAGGAAGTTTTTAACAATGGAAATTAAATCCCCACTTTGTGGTCCACTTAAGCTCTGTACCTGCTCAGTAATTATGTCGTAATTTAAAATGATTTGAGAAAAGCGATTAACGGATTAGATAAAACACTTGCATCACGGTGGGCCCTACGGAGCCCTGCCCGGACGGATTACTGTCCGGGTGGGGGTAGGACGCAATCCACGTCCCATCATGGTAGCTTCTCGATTTTTGTCACCAGGCAGACAGTGGAAAGGAATTGTCAAATCCATGTATTTCAAATCTCCTTGTTTTCCCGGAGGATTTTCACGACCGTAGTGGATTGCCGGCTGTCTCTTGAATACGGCTGTGAATGGGTTTCGGCACGGATTTTGAACTATTTCGGGCTGGCTGGCCTTGCGCTAATCAAAATCTTGATTATCAGGCCCGAGCCCTGTCCAGTGACGCCCCTGCTTTTAAAGTGGAAACTGATTACGCCATGCCATTTTCTCCACGGAATTGAGGGGCTCTGTGGGGTCACCATGCTGTATGTATTTTATCCGCGCCGTCTATCCATTTTGGCAGATTATTTGAGGGCATAAATCTAATACTGAGTCAGATTCAAGTCTCAAATGGACCTCACCACAAGAAACGGTGGGGATTGAGTCCCCTTGAAAACTTGTTTACCACATAAGTTTTGGTTCAAGCTAAAATTCACGTTTTGGATTCATCAAGATCTATGAAAGCTTATGAACAGGTTGGATGGAAAATAAACATCATGATGACCCTAGGAAGGTTTCATCAGTAAACGTCGTTAATACCACAGATTCCTGTGGTATGGTCCATTTGAGCTTGGTATGCCTCCTTTTCTACCTCATGGTATAAAATAATATGTCAAAATGGATGGACGGTGCGGATGAAACACGGATGACCTCCACAGAGCACCTGCATGGATAAATCCGTCCATGCTGTGGCAGGACGCAATCCGCGCCCCCTTAAGGTGCACTCGCTTCACACGTTTAAGCAAGCAACACGTGTTTGGATCTAGAGCCGCTACGTCAACATGCCGTGTGTCACAAAAGTCACACTTAAAAGACCGTTAGTTGAGTACATGCCTAGATGATGATAAATGAGCGGTCCAGAGAAAACGCTACAAAATTCTTCAGTCAATGGATTAATCAGTTCTCATTTTCCAAACAAAGCAGTGGTTAGTAGTGTAAATATGGATTTACATATATACCCAGGAAACTGATTTTTACACCCACCTCTTTTATACAGGTGCCCCCTCTTTCTTCCTTTCCTATTTTTCGCTTCATGATTCCTTTGGCAAATGTTGGAAATGAGAAAGGATGGGTGCATGTATGAAAAAATGGGGGTGTAAATCTCATCAGGTGGACCAAACTTATATTTTATTATTTATCAATGGCGAAATATTATTTTATATGGCGTAATCCACTTGATGACCGGATGGGGCTGATTTTTAAACAGTGTTATTCTCGCGATGCGGATAACCTATTGGAAAGGTTGGATGTCATGCTCACATGGCAGGTTATAATTTATTGGCTGTGTGGAGTATTAATTACAATCCAAACAGTTGGATTTTAGACCTCTTTATAAAAATGGAGTTGGGAATTGGTTGTTTAATTATAGACAATGACGAGTTGATAAAACAATGCTTTTTACAGAAGAAGAGTGCAGAAACTATAAGAAAACCGATATTTACACCTTTCTTTTTGAAACAGACAACCTTTCTTTCTGATTTTGTAAAGAGTAGTACACTTTTATACAACTCAGTACCAAAAGTAGAAAAAGGCGTATTTATATAAAAAACGGGGATGTAATATCAACAATGGTTGTATTAAAACTGAAAATGGAAAATGTTTAAAAGTTGAGGTTTAGTTTTCTATGCACCACAACATGTGGCAACATGGCAGATAAGTGCAATATCCAAGCCGTTCATCAGGCATCTTATACAAAAACCTGACTGGCCCACTGAATAAGTGGGCCACTGACACTCTGTTTGAAATGCGTGGACGGTGTAGAAAACTCGTATGAATCTTTTCCAGCTATTTACATATGGAGAACCCTTTAATAAAATAGAAGAAATTACCTGAAAATCGTTGTTTATCACCATACCGACGATGCAAAATACAGTTGCCGAAACTGAAAACACCACCTGAAATTGCATCACCACCGTGTATGTGACGGCCTGGCCTCCTTTCATGTAAGAAAGCTCAATGCTAGGCAAGATGAATCCCAACAGCGCAGCCCCACCCAAAGTGAAGAAAAAGCCCAGGAAGTAGTGGGCGTTGGTGACTCCCGGAGGTCGGTCGCTGCTCGTGTGGAGAGCGAGCACGATCGCACCGAGAGTCATCAGCACTACAGAGTTTATAGAATAGTATGTGAATTTCTGCTTAACGATGAGGAATGCGAAGATGGCTGTGAACGCGAGCTGCGTTGAGAAGAGGAGAGATGATGTTGAGACGGGAATATAATCCAGACCGACCGAGTACATGTAGTTGTCGAAGCCTAGGAAGAGGCCTAAGAAGGCACTGGCCATGAAGAGTTTGGGCTTGATGATGAATGGCTTGGATTTCCCCAGCCTGAGGTTTTTCGTGTAGAGGACCAGTAGAGGGAGGAGAGTGATAGGGAAGCCGATCGTCTGTAGGCAGCTCGATAGCCATTTCCGGTTCCCACCATGCAAGTAGTATAGCCGTTGCAGCAGTGGGCCACCGATCATGCCAATGCCCATGAACGTGATGCATATCAGCAGTAGGCCCCACTTGACGCTTCTTCTGCTTGTGGGAGAGGGCTGATCACCGCCGTTCGATCTCTCATTTACGGTGCCTTCGATGGTCTCAACGTCCATTGAAGACACGGTTGGTAGTCCTTTCTCTATGGATCAAACACCAAATGGATGCTATTATAGCTTCTCATATGTCATCATGTGAGACCACTGGCATTTTCTTTACATATTTTGTTTCACAAACGTGGGCTTCTTTCTTCCCCGAGAAAAACTTTGATACTCCGGCAGAGCGTAGTGGATGATACACAGGCACTATAAAATTAATTAGACGCTGCATACGTGGCATACTATTCAATTCAAACTGTCTAAATTATGGGTTCCAATTTAGATGTATTATGAACAAAAAATTAAAATTATTTAATTATCTACTCATGAATTGGTGGACATTTATTGGATGGTTAAAAATAAAAATTATCCAATAGTCCTATTGCAATAAATAGGTATAAGATTCGTTTAACTAAGGCAATTATAGGAGCGTGACTCAACAACAGCTGGTTACGCAATTGGTCATTTTAATTTGACTTAATGTATATTGGAGAGTATTTATGAGTGCATGCATATCAAGCATCATACCACGGAGTATTAAATGGCTCTCCATTTTTCACATTTCTTTAACACCTCCCATTTTAAGAAGTGGATTGCGTGGGGACCCTCCGTGGTCTGCTATCTTCCACGATGGCAGGATTCTGTGTGGGCCACCATGCTTTATGTGTTTCATGCACGCCGTTCATCTATTTTTATATTTTTTTTCAATTTATTTGAGGGCATGAATACAAAATTGAACTATATACAAAGCGTAAATGGACCACACAATAAGAAACAGCGGGGATAATGATATCTACTGATGAAACCTTCCGGAGGCCCACAGTGATGTTTATTTATTTACTATCTAACTTATTGACGAGGTTCTATAAATGTGGATGGGGGAAACAAAAATATAAACTTACTCAAAATTCATGTTCCTTGAAAAGGTTTCAATGGTTCATGACATTATCCCTACTTTATTTTTGTATTGTGTTTCACTTGAACTTATCATAGGCTACAAATTTCAGTTTATGCCCTGATATGAGCCTAGCAAAATGTATAAATAAAACACATGTTAAATCATATCTTATTGAAATAAGAATCTTCAATTATTATGAAAATCACAAAAAATATACCAGAATCTGTCATAATATAATCTCCTTTTTGAAGAAGACTTGTAGCAATTATTTTTCTCACTTAATCCCTTTTCTTTGCTTTACCAGAACGTATGAGAAAATATGATAAATATATATATAGGTAGAGAGAGGACAATTCCTACATACAAATGAAATAGTTATCTTACTCCTCATAAAAGTAGACAGATAGGAGAAATAACCTCCCATATTTTCTCTCACTCATTAAGTAACCGTGCATATCTTTCTAAATCCAATAACTACTTTATCTCATTAAGTCCAAATAATGTCGATATTGCCCTTTTATGTGGGACATATTTCAACATTCTCTCACTTGGCTCGTATAAATGACATTTATTTGGATTTATAAGGCCAACATAATATGCGCATAATATTGGCTTATTTGTACTTTAGTGAGATTATAATAATATCATAATTAAATAACTTACCAACATGAGTCATAGCAGTAAATATCAATAAAGTGACAACTTTTCTTCCATGCACTACAATGCTAGCAAATTACTTAATCATAATTCATATTAGGAAGTAACTGCAATGTCCCCATAATGTCTTTGTCAAAGACGATTCCTGTCATCAATGATTCATTTTCATAATTACGTAATTGATGGTAAATAAGAAAAATGTCAGAAACACAATTAGTGATATCTCTATAGATGTTATAGACCAAAAAAAAATATATATAAAGATAAAAAAATATACCTCAGGGATTGCAACAAAGACCCATGTGATCAACATGTTCCTTAAATGTCTTTGGTGTTAACCCTTTAGTCAAAGGAACTGCAATCATGAGCTCAGTCTTAATATGTTCTATAAACACTGTTCGTTTATGAACTTCCTCCTTAACGGCCAAATATTTGAGCTCCATGTTGACGCAGGGATGAACGTGATGAGGGTCATCACCGTCTTCCTCAAGGATAACTACTCCGAATCTCTGGACTCCTCATAGAGACTTCTCGAATCCATGAGGAAAGAAAGCAAGAGAATAGAAATAAATTCTAATAAAATTTGAAATTGATTAATCAATGAATAAAAACGAGTTCACAACCCTTTAAATAAGGGTACCAAGCAATAGAAAAAAAATTAGAATCAAACTACAACTAAAACTCCTAGAATCCGCAACTTACTATAAATAGTAAACTTAATATTTATAGACGGTCGTGATGTCTACTAGAGCGCAAGGTTTTCGGCCAAAAATAGTAGGTGTCCTATTTGGCTTCACCAAACCGTTCTCCTAATTATTCTAATCACTTTCATGTTGGACATAACTCCTAAGCTCAACGGATGAAGAGCTATAATCAAACTAAAACTTACTATTTATAGTAAAAATGAAAATAAAACAGGGAAACGACCGTCGATCCAGGGGTTTCTCGTAAATCTGTGCCTCACAACCTGGCATAGCATGGTTGATTGGTTAAAGTGGCTTGTTCTACCCCAAATTCATATATTTTACGTCAGATAACTCATTCCGGATTGCGAGATACGCCCGATCTAAGGTCCAACGGTCCGGATCACTTCTGTCATCGACCGAGCCTTTTCTGACCCATCTTGACCATGAAACTGTCCGCGACCCGCTCTACATCACATGTGCTTAGATCCATTAGAATATTTATCATTCTTGAAGAAAAAGACTGCTGCGGAATTATCACAATACATTCTCAGTGGCTTGACAATGCTGTCAACAATTTCAAGTCCTGAGATAAAATTTTGCAACCATAAAGCATGAACTGTGGCCTCAAAACATGCTACAAATTCAGCTTCCATAGTAGATGCTGCTATGATAGTCTATTTGGTGCTTTTCCATGATATTGTTCCTCCAGCTAATAGAAACAAGTAACCAAAAGTTGACTTTCGACTATCAACACAACTAGCAAAATTTGAGTCGGAGTAGCGAACCACTTCTAATTGATCAGATCTTCGATACGTGAGCATATAGTGTCTTGTTCCCTTCAGATATCTTAAAACCTTCTTTGCAGCTTTCCAATGCTTCATTCTGGGATTACTTTGGTATCTCCCAAGCATTTCAACTACAAAACTAATATCCAGTCTTGTACAGGTTTGAGCATACATCAAGCTTCCAACAACAGATATATAAGGAATATTTTCCATCCTTTTCTTTTCTAAGGCATTCTATGGACAATCCTATCCCCTTTACAAATAGGAGCAGGAGTGGCCGCACATTCATCCATATGAAATCTTTCAGGAACTTTATCGATATATCCCTTCTAAGACAACCCTAGCAATCCACGTGATCTATCGCGAAATATTTCAATTCCTATTACGTAAGTTGCCTCACCCATATCTTTCATTTTAAAGTTCATAGAAAGAAATTTCTTGGTTTCATTCAGCAAACCAAGATCATTACTGGCAAGCAATATGTCATCAACATACAGAATAAAGAAAATAAACTTGCTCCCATTGACCTTTAGATATCTACACCGATCAACGGTATTTTCCTTAAACCCAAAGGATGTGATAGTATCATTAAACTTGAGATACCATTGTCTGGAAGCTTGTTTAAGTCCATAAATTGACTTCTTTAATTTGTATACCATATGCTCCTTTCCTTTAATTAAGAAACCTTTAAGTTGATTCATATAAACCTCTTCATCTAAATTCTCATTTAGAAAATCAATTTTTACATCCATTTGGTGTAACTCTAAATCGTAATGAGCCACTAAAGCCATTATGATCCTAAGAGAGTCCTTCTTCGATATAAGAGAAAATGTCTCTTTGTAATCAATACCTCTCTTTTGAGTGAAACCTTTTGCAACAAGTCTAGCTTTATGTCATTCAATCTTGTCATTGTAGTCACGTTTGGTCTTAAAAATCCACTTACACCCGACTATCTTAAAACCTTCAGGCAAATCAACGACATCCCAAACTTCATTTTGTTCCATTGATTTCAACTCATCATTTATAGCATTGATCCATTTTTTAAAATCACTACTTTCAATGGCTTGTGAAAATGAAATCGGATCTTTACTTATCCCTAAATCATAATCAGATTCTTGTAGATATACTAAATAATCATCTGAAATAGCTGATCTCCTTTCTTTTTGAGATTTCCTTAATGTCATTCCTTATGATTGTTTTGCAACTAGTTCATTGATAACATTCTCATTATGAAGTGACTGGTCACTAGTTTGTTGTTCAATGTTATTATACTGTTCGACAACTAGAGAAACAACAATTTCCTTTGAAGTTACGGGTATCGGGATAGGCATCTGAACTTCTTCAATGACTACATTACGTGATATATCACTCCCACTAATTTCACCATTCTCAATAAATCTGGCATTTTCGGTTTCAATAGTTCTCGTACTATGGTTAGGGTAATAAAACCTATACCCTTTGGACTTCTCTAGGTAACTAATAAAGTACCCACTTACAGTTCTAGAATCCAACTTCTTTTCATGTGGATTATAGATCCTAGCACTACCAAAAAAAGGGACAAAGGATACAGATCACGTTTGTTTTTTGCTACGAATATAAACCTTAGTTATACTTGCTACAGACTTAATCCGTAGCTAAAACCTAATTATCTGTAGCTAAAACTTACCTCCTTACCATAACCTTATTAGATATTGATGGTGCTTAAGGGGCTCCATGGGGCCCATTGGAATATAAGCGTTTGATCTAAACCGCCCATAAATTCTGATATATAATTTCAGTGGATGAGCTAAAAAAATTATGTAGATTAAAGGTCTAAGTGGACCACACCATAAGAAATAATAAAAAATAAATTTTTATCATTAATATGGTATGTAGTCTGCTTACAACTTTGATCTGACTGCTTTTTTGGATCAACTATTAAAATGATCTGTTAAAATGAATGGACGGAGTGGATAAATAACATACATCACGGTGGGCCCCACGAGTGTTAAAACTAGGCACTTAAAGTGTCGTTCGTCAGCCCTGAAATTTCGTCCGCCCCTATCTCCCGCGTGCATGCCCCACCTCCCAAAACCCAAACCCTCACTTTCCCTCTCTCTCGCGTCCACAACGAGCTAGGGCATGCGCCGGCTCTAACTCTCCTCTCTCTCTCTCTCTCTCTCTCTCTCTCTCTCTCTCTCTCTATCTCTCTCTGTCTCTCTCTCTCTCTCATACAATCCTACCTCCTCCCCTTCTTCCATTCTCCTTCCATTCTCATACAGATAGAGGGAGAGACGTGGAGAGGAGCTCGACGAGAAGAGGCCAGCCCATCCGGCCATCCAACCTTCAACCGGCTGAAGTGAGTCCACTCCCCTTATTCTCTTCTCCCTTCTCCCGCATTCTTTTTTTATTTTTATTTTTATTTGATTTTATGTGAGTGAGGCCTGATGTGTAGTGCCCCTGTTTATGTACATTGCTAGCCAACCGGACCAATCTAACTAAGAGCCTCATGGGATTCTAAATGTTTTTTCTCAAACCATTTGGATGGGCCAATAATCCAAGTGTTACAATCATCTAATCAGGGCTCCTACATGTATAAACTTGCATATCACCATACGGTTCCTCACACCCACAACGTATTTTTATGATGGGATGCCAAACAGTCAGCCCATCTCCTTCCTTGATACCTCACTTGAATTAACAAATAACAATCTTGTGAGTTTATATACATTGAGGAAGCATTGACAATTTAAACTGACTCTATCTTACCTTATCGAACAAAGTACAAGGAATCAAGGTTCTTTGAAAGAGGTTTTGACTAATGGCATGAGAACTATTTTTTTTATTTCCAGCCAGAACAAATCATAAAAACACATCTATTTTTGTTTCATTTTGTTGTAATTCCAGGTGTAGGTTTGAAAGAGGTTTCTTTTACATCTTTTTCTTTTAAAAAAATGTTGTTACTTTGGCTAATGGCATAAGAACTAAGTCTTTTATTTCAGCTAGATGAAAAAAATGTTGTTTCATCTACACTTTTCTTTTTTCTTTTGGAATCTCTACGAATGTCAATCCGAGTTCATACTTCTATGCAAGTTTGATTTACCATTCCTTTTTTGGTTGAAACTAATGGACAACCTTGATGCTATGGAAAAGCAGGTCTTTGAAACCAAGGTTTCCAAAATTGGAAAGAGATTTGATAATTCCACATGCGTGTGAGCCCTGCCATCCATGTGCATTCCAAGTTTGGACAATTTAACTTAATTACTTGCATTCCAGGTATGTAATTTTTTTAGCAATTTTTAAGTGCCTGCCTTTCATCCATCAACTCTGCCGGATTACTAACTTTTTTTCTCTTGTCTAAATGTATAAATAAAAGACAGTCCACTGCTAAATACACCCAAAGCACAAACCGAATGGTTAAGCTATGTTTTTTCATTGCAAAAAGAAATGTAAAGTGGACCCACATGTCAATGCATATGTCTTATGGGCCACAGATTTTGGTGACGTTGTTATATTAAACGTAAGGCCTGTTTGGATGCAAGGCATGCTTAGTTGAATTGAACTAAAGGAAACAAAGAAAAATAGAAAAAAAAAAAAAAAAAAAAGGATCTTAAGTCAGGTATCATTATTCTAATTTGAATGAGGTTGGCATTGCATATCATGAATTTTAATTCAGACTCAAAATCATCTGAATTTGCAGTTTCGGTCTTCTTTTTTTTTTTTTTCAATTCCTCTCTGTTAAGTTAATTCCTGTGATTCAATTCAATTATCATTCTACATACTATTCAAATTCAAATACAATTATCAATCAGAGCAAACTTGGATGTGTGGGATTAATATGATAAATTAGGCTATTTTTTCCCTTCAATGAGAAGATGATGGAAGGAGAAGCCAAAACTGTTGATTGTTTAAGGGGAAGATTGCTTGCAGAGAGAGTGACTTCAAAGGCTGCAAAAGAAGATGCATAAATCATGGGTAAAAAGGTCATTTTCCTTTCTTCTTCTTTATTTCCTTTTGCTACTGTCTTTTTTTTTTTTTGAAAGACTACTGTCATTTCTGTTATATTCTTCTTCATTTCCATAGTTTTGGTTTCAAACATGTAGTTTTGAAACTTTGCAACAATCACATTTTTCTTTAACTGCATTTTTCAGATTCAAGCATATGTTGTTGTCATACATGCAGAACAATTCTTCTATGTTTGAGATTTTCATTCTTAAATTTTTTATTTTTTATTTTTAAAAAACATGAGATTACGTGGTGGCTGAACATCAAGATTTACTAAATGTTTCAAAGTGCTCCTTCTTGTAGTATGGAGTCTCGAAAAAATCTCTCAGATTGAATGATTCAATCTTTTGATTATACAAAGGTTATGGAAAGCATCCATTTTCAAAGCAAAAGAGCCAAATTTCGAAGTGTTAAGATAATCCAACTAAAAGATTTTTATTGTTTTCTATCCATGATACAAAACAAGACTCATTGTCTAGATGGTTAGGATCACTGGTAGACAACTCAGTTTCAATGAGTAAAGCCCCGTCACACAAACATGCACAAAAGACAGCCTTAAAGGGATAAAAGTGGACCAAATGCACTGCCACACAATATTGCCTTGTATAGTAGCGTGTTCATTACATGATCAGTAGCAGCACATTAGAATTGCCACAACAAGAACAGTTGGTTGCCAAGAATAGACATCTAGAATCCTACGTGTTTTCTTTTATGTTGGCATGCACAGGCTCATGCACTTGCACATGCACATGCTATGCATTTGTATTAATGCTTTCGTTGCACCCTTTTTTTCTTTTTTCCTTTCCTTTATCAAGAAACATCACAAAGGAAGTTGGACGTGTAAGCATGACTTTCACCATATCAATGTATAATGCTTCAAAGCTTCAGGTGAGTTGGTCTTTTGACTACAAAGGAGAATTCTACATGCTTCTTTCTTCATTTTTTTTCTTTCACCAGATGATCAATCAAGCTTAATTTTTGGTTCATGACACATCTGCACTAGATACCATAAGTTGTGCCTATGCCACATGTGCAATATCTAAGTAATTTATAAGTTCCTGTGTTTCACCCATAACACTGCCAGAGTATCCAAGTTTTTCTCATCTTCCATGTTCTTAACTTTGGGTCGTTACTTTGTTATGCCATTGTTACAAAATCATTAGTTTCCTTTTGATAACTGCAGAATTTGTTGAAAGTAATGGAAAATTACTAAGTGATATATATTTTATAAAATCAGGTCCCTCTTTTGTTGAGCATTGTTGTTAGTCATTGTTTTATTTTTTTACATTACTTTGTGTTTCTATTTACAGTATGTAAAATTGCATCATAGAAAGGGGCATGGGTTATGATTCATCATGAAATGAAACTGGCCACTAATATGGCCATTTTGTCAATCATATACTTGTTTTGCATGAATTAGGGAAAAAAGAAAGAAGAACAAAAATGGATGGTGATGGTGCACTTTATTGTAACATTAGTGGAAATTTGTCTTTGACAAAGGAGCTTAATTTAAAACTTGAATCCTACAAATTCATTTATCATTTCCATTTTTCACCTAATTTCTTCTGTTTATATGCAGTTTGACAAACCTAACCAAGCCAAGTGATTGCTTTCTCTCAATGTTTGTAGATGACTTTGCGAAATGAGCTTCTTGATGTCATTGTATAGTTTGACAAATTTGTCATCAATTAATCCATGTTATAATGTTTCAATTGCATTGCTAGTATAGCTACACTTTTTATTTCTTATTATGACTAATACATCAATTTGTAGGCGAAATCAAACGCAATGGTTAAGGACACAGCTTTCTTTGGGGTATTGCTTTCCGATCATCTCAAACCTGACTTCAATCCTCTTATCATCAAGAGCATGGTAAGTGGTTGTTCATTCATCAGTTAGCTAGAGACTGTTGGATATGGAAATTCGATTCAGATTGCAATAATTAAGCAACCCCCAACTGAAACTAATCTAAAGTTGGATTAGTCCCATCTTGTTTTAAGTGAATTTGACTAATTCCATTTCAAGTTGAATTTGAAGAAGAAGAAGAAGTGTCATTTATATAGAGAGACAACTAACATTTCTTGGTGGGAAAATACCAAAATAATTAATCATTAATTTATTGTAGAATGAATGTAGCATATATCTAAACACGGGCCAAGTAGCAAATTAGTTAATATAATTTCCAAAGTATGGTGACTATTTTCTGGAAAGTCATGGTGGCTGTTTTTTTTTTTTTTAAAAAATAAAAATAAAAAATAAAATCTCAAACCATTAATGTATAATGAAGTTCCATCGATGGGATTAGCCACCACGATTATTCATCATCATGCAGGTGTATATATATTCTAGTGGTAGTAGGGAGGATAAAAGGCTAATCTTCAAAAATACAGTGTATGAGGATTTGAGAAAATATTTGTGTGGATTCTTTGATAACATGATAGGGTATGTTTTCTTAGTCCACCCCATCAGAATATAAACATTTATTTTCTGTGCCCATATGCATTGTCGAAGAAACTAAAAAACTTTCTCATTCTCAGATTGCAATGTGGAATATGCATCCATTATTCAAAGAAAGGGCAACATTCCAAGCACTCACACTTTCTCTCCTTGCTAGCTAAATTGGTGAGTCTTCTTTCCTTCATACTATATGATTCATTGATTGGACTGTTCATCATGTGGGGCTTGATTTTTTTTTTTCTAGTTATCTCAAATATCATTTGGATCACATGGTTATAGTTGGATTTATGTCCTTTTACTAATAATTGGCAATTAGTGAATTTATCAAGTCACACCAACCCAAACACATTAATTGCCAAATCCAACGATTTGCCAGTTAAAAATTTACCAAAATCATGCAATTCATGAATTTGGTTTGCATCTAAACAAGCCCGTAAAATGTCCAACACTTTATAATTAGGATTTTTGGTTGCTGGCTTCTAAGCACATGTCATGAAAGCAGTTCATATGCACATTTTCTTGGAGCATCTTACAGGTTAACCATGTGGGGCATTGATTGAATAGTCAAGAATATTATAGCCATTCTACGCATCATTTTCTTTATAAAACCACATTACAATATTTCTTATAGACAGCATTGGAGTGGCATAGCCATTTGGACAGGCCATGTTTATGTATTTGCTCGAAATTAATGGAGCAGATGCGGATGTACGTCGGAACTATCCAGATGAGCGGGGGTCCCTAGAAGGTGGGAATTGCTGTTATGACCATGATGAAGCTATCCATTTCCTATGTACATCATTGGAGGGGCCTGGCCATTTAGATAGGACGTGTTTATGTGTTTGCTCGAAATTAATGGAGCAGACTCAGATGTGTGTCGGAGCTATCCGGATGAGCGGGGGTCCCTGGAAGGTGGGAACCGCTGCTATGACCATGATGAAGCTGTCCATTTCCTATAAACAGCATTGGAGGGGCCTGGCCATTTGGACAGGCGATGTTTATGTATTTACTCGAAATTAATGGAGTAGACCCGGATGTGTGTCGGAGCTATCCGGATAAACAGGGGTCCCTAGAAGGTGAGAACAGCTGTTAAAATCATAATGAAGCTGTTCATTTTCTATGAACAACATTAGATGGGCCTGGCCATTTGGATAGGCCGTGTTTATATCTGTATTTGTAGGGACCACACCCTAAACCTATAACCTAAACTTATTCTCAATTCCTAAAGCTATAACCTATAGCCTATAACCTAAACCTAACTCTAAACCAAAACCTATAACCTAAACCTTAACCTATAACCTAAAAGCTATAACCTAAACTTATAACCTAACCTTAACCTAAACCTAAAACCTAAACTTAAACCTATAACCTAAACCTATAAACTAAAACCCTAAACCTAAACCTAAAATCAAAATGTATTCTCAAATCCCTAAACCTAAACCTACACCTAATCCTAATATCAACTCCTTAGCATAAACATAAACTTGAAAACCCAAACCGAAACCCGATCCCGAACCCGAACCCGATTTCCTAAACCTAAACCATAACCTATTCTCAATTCCCTAAACCTTAACCTATAACCTAACTTAAAACTAAACCTATAACCTAAACCTATAACCTAAACCTAAACCCAAAACCTAAATATATTCTCAAATCCCTAAACCTAAACTAACACCTAATCCTAATCTCAACTCCCTAATCTAAACCTAAACCTAAACTTGAAAACCCAAACCTAAACCCGATCCCAAACCCGAACCCGAATCCAATTTCCTAAACTTAAACCTTAACCTATTCTCAATTCCCTAAAGCTATAACCTATAACCTATAACCTAAACCTAAACCTAACCTAAACCTATAACTTAAACCTATATCCTTAACCTAAACCTAAAACCTAAACCAAAACCTATAACCTTAACCTAAACTAAAACTTAAAACCTAAACATATATCCTATAACCTATAACCTATTCTCAAATCCCTAAACCTAAACCTATAACCTTAACCTAAACCTGAACCCGAACCCGAACCCGAACCCGAACCCAAACCCGAACCCGAACCCGAACCCGAATTCCTAAACCTATAACCTATAAACTAAACCTATAACCTATAACCTAAACCTAAACCTAAAACCAAACTTATAACCTATAACCTAAACCTAAACCAAAACCTATAACCTAAACCCGATCATAAACCTGATCTCGAACCTGAACCCGATTTCCTAAACCTAAACCTTAACCTATTCTCAATTCCCTAAAGCTATAACCTATAACCTAAACCTAAACCTTACCTAAACCTAAAACCTAAACCAAAACCAAAACCAAAACCTATAACCTTAACCTAAACCAAAACCTATAACCTATGACCTAAACTTATAACCTATAACCTAACCTTAACCTAAACCTAAAACCTAAACCTAAACCTATAAACTAAAACCTAAACCTAAACCTAAAACCTAAATATATTCTCAAATCCCTAAACCTAAACCTACACCTAATCCTAATCTCAACTCCCTAACCTAAACCTAAACCTAAACCTAAACTTAAACTTGAAAACCCAAACCTAAACCCGATCCTAAACCCGAACATGATTTTCTAAACCTAAACTTATAACCTTAACCTAAACCTATTCTCAAATCCCAAAACCTATAACCTAAACCTAAACCTTAACCTATAACCTAAACTCAATTTCCTAAACCTTAACTTATAACCTAACCTAAACCTAAACCTAACCTACACTTATAACCTAAACCTAAAGCTGTAAGCTAAACCTATAACCTTAACCTAAACATAAAACCTCAACCTAAACCTATAATTATAACCTAAACCTATTCTCAAATCCCAAAACCTATAACCTAAACCTACACTTATAACCTATAACCTAAACCTAAACCTAAAACCCAAACGTAAACCCGATCTCGAACCTGAACCCGATTTCCTAAACCTAAACCTTAACGTATTCTCAAATCCATAAACCTAAACCTAAACCTAATCCTAATCTCAACTCTATAACCTAAACTTGAAAACCCAAACCAAAACCCGAACCCGAACCCGAACCCAATTTCCTAAACCTAAACTTATAACCTTAACCTAAACCTATTCTCAAATCCCAAAACCTATAACCTAAACCTTAACCTATAACCTATAACCTAAACTCAATTCCCTAAACCTTAACATGTAACCTAACATAAACCTAAACCTATAACCTTAACCTAAACATAAAACCTAAACCTAAACGTATACTTATAACCTAAACCTATAACCTATAACCTATAACCTAAACCTAAACCTAAACCTAAAACCTAAATGTATTCTCAAATCCTTAAACCTAAACCTACACCTAATCCTAATCTTAACTCCTTAACCTAAACCTAAACTTGAAAATCCAAACCTAAACCCTATCCTGATTTCCTAAACCTAAACCTTAACCTATTCTCAATTCCCTAAAGCTATAACCTATAACCTAAACCTACACTTAATCATAATCTTAACTCCTTAACCTAAACCTAAACTTGAAAACCCAAACCTAAACCCGAACACAAACCCGAACCCAATTTCCTAAACCTAAACCTTAACCTATTATCAATTCCCTAAACCATAACCTATAACCTAACCTAAACCTAAACCTATAACCTGCACTTATAACCTAAACCTAAACCTGTAACCTTAACCTAAATGTAAAACCTAAACCTAAACCTAAACCCGATCCTGAACCCAAATCTGAATCCCTAAACCCTTAACCTAAACCTAAAACCCAAATGTAAACCCGATCTCGAAGCCAAACCTGATTTCCTATACCTAAACCTTAACATATTCTCAAATCTCTAAACTTAAACCTATACCTAATCCTAATCTCAACTCCCTAACCTAAACCTAAACCTAAACTTGAAAACCCAAACCTAAACTCGATCCCGAACCCAAATCTGAATCCCTAAACCTAAAACCCAAACGTAAACCCGATCTTGAATCCGAACCCAATTTTCTAGACCTAAACCTTAACGTATTCTCGAATCCCTAAACTTAAACCTACACCTAATCCTAATCTCAACTCCCTAACCTTAACCTAAACCTAAACTTGAAAACCCAAACCTAAACCCGATCCCAAACCCGAACCCAATTTCCTAAACCTAAACCTTAACCTATTCTCAATTCCCTAAAGCTATAACCTATAACCTATAACTTAAACCTATAACCTTAACCTAAACCTAAAACCTAAACCTAAACCTATAACCTTAACCTAAACATAGGTTTTGAGTTTAAAAGTCCATCCTAGGTTTGAACACATTACTCATGTTGAATTTTGTCATAGTTTAGAAGATTTGTAGGTACATTTTTGATTTCTTCATATATAAGTATTTTTTTTTATCTTTCTTCCTTTTGAAATGTGTACAAAGGTATGCTTGTTTGATTGTGTCTATAAATATTGTTTTATACAAGCTGACAAGCTAAAGAAGTCAGCGGAGGATGAAATTCATTTTCTCTAGGGAAGGGTTTAAGAACTTGAAAGTAATCTTGTGTCGAAGTCCACAGAAGTTACATCTGCAGTTTCAAGGAAAGAAGCTCTATTTTCTACATTTGCTGAAATTGACCATCTGAAGGAAGAAAATTCTATAAAAATATGAGTATTATTGAATGTATATGGAGGGTGTTTACTGTGTTGGAGTGTATTTGTTTCTTGCACATGAGGGCACACCTTAGTTGTAATTCTTATGATAGGTTGAGCAAAGTGAAGTATTATCTATTTAGAAATGTGAATGTAGGATACATTGTATGATTTGATTGCTATTTGTAATAAATGCATCATTTTTTTTCTCATTGCATTTTATGTACTATATCTATCAGCATTAAGCTTAGATGAGTTTTTAATTACAGCAGGTTCTTGCAATGGAAACAGGTCATATTATTACAATTTTAAAAAAAAATGCTACAAATATAATCCGTAGCTATAGCTACGGCTTTTGTCCGCAGCTATTGGTATCTATTGCTACAGAAATTATTGGTGTTATTGGTATCTATTGCTACGGATAAAATCTCTTTTGCACTATTGGTGGGATAGTTAAAGGTATTGCTATGAATATAATCCGTGGCTGTTGGTGTCTATTGTTACGGATATTATCCATATCTATTGGTGTTTAATGCTACGGATATAATCCGTAGCTATACCTTTAGCTACCCCACCAATAGCGATGGACGTGTTACGGATCATATCCGTAGCAAAAGGACTTCTGCTATGATTTTTGGCCGTAACCTTTGCCCGTTTTTCTTGTAGACAACCCCAAATATGAAAATGTCTCAATCTCGGTTTCCTTCCTGTCCACAATTCAAAAGGAGTCTTTTGAATTACTTTACTAGGAACCCGGTTAAGCAAATAAACGGTTGTTTTAAGGGCCTCCATCCATAATGAAATGGGTACTGAGGAATTACTTAACATACTCCTAACCATTTCCATAAGAGTACAGTTGCGCCTTTCAGCTACACCATTTTACTGGGGCATACCAAGCATTGTGTATTGTGCATAAATACCATGCTCTTCTAAGAATTTAGCAAACGGACCTGGACATTGTCTTATTCCATCATTCCTTCCGTAATATTTACTACCTCTATCAGATCAAATGATTTTCACCTTTCTATCTAATTGTCACTCAACTTCAGCAATATATACCTTTAAAGCATTTATTGCTTGAGACTTTTCATGTAACAAATAAACATAACCATAACGTGAAAAATCATCGATAAAAGTGATAAAGTACTTTTCTTCATTAAAAGACGGTGAGTTGAAAGGTCCACAAATATCGGTATAAACAATCTCCAAAAGTTTTTTACTTCTTGTGGCGCCTTTCTTTGTATATTTGGTTTGCTTTCCTTTAATGCAATCTACACATATGTCGAAATCAATAAAATCAAGATTTGAAAGAATTCTATCTTTTACCAATCTCTCTATTCTTTCTCTGTATATATGACCCTTTCTTTTATGCCACAAGAAAGAAGAATTCTCATTAATTCTGCAACGTTTAGTTCCAATATCATGATGCAAGGCGAGGAGTGATTTCTCAACAAACGAAAACCGTTATGTGTAAAATTTTTGTTAAGATTAAATCTATATAACCCCTTAGATAAAACACAAGAACCAACAAATGAGTCATTTCTCAACAAACGAAAATCGTTATGTTCAAAATATAAAGCATAATCATCATAATAAGTCTTGACATGAAAATTAAATTTCTAGAAATAGTAGGAACATAAAAAGTATCAAATAGGTCCAAACAATGGCCTAACTCTAAAAACAAACGTAAAGTTCCAATGCCAACAACTAGTACTTGAGTTCCATTTTCCAAGACTATAAAATGCTCATTTTCCTTTATGTTCTGGATTGAAAGGTATCCCTACATCGAATTTGAAACATGGATAGTAGAACCAAAGTCAATCCACCACGTATTAGAAGGAACTTGTATCATATTTGATTCGAAATATACGTAAGCCAAAAACTTACCCTTCTCGAACCAAGCTCTACGTTTTGGGCAATTTTTCTGTATATGCCCATAGCCATGACAGAAATAGCATTTCGGTCCATTATGTTCCTTCTTGTGGGTCCCATTGACATGAGAAGGTTCAATAATCTTCTTCTTCGGTTTCTTTCTTTTGTTTCCAACTCCATGACTCATAACATTAACTGAATGTTGTCCTTATTGCCTAAGCCTTGCCTCTTCTTGAATTAATATACTCACCAATTCATTCACATTCCACTTTTCTCTAATAGTGTTATAGTGAATCTGAAATGGCCCATACTGAGTAGGTAAGGAATTCTAAATGAATTGAACAAAGAAACTTTCATCAACATTCATACCCAGAGATTTGAGTTTGACAGCTAGATTAGTCATTTCAAGGACATACTCATTTGACGGCTACCATCAAATTTCATGGTGGTAAGCTCAGCCATTAATCTCCCTCTAAGGGACTTATCTGCTAAACGAAAATGATCTTCCACAGCCTAGAAATATTCCTTTGCATTTTCAATTTGAGAAAGCGTTTTTTAAATATTGTTTGCAATACACATTCACATAAACATGATGCTTAATCTATTTGATCTTTCCCATGACTTAAATAAAGCTTGCTGCTCCGAATTGTTTGTTTCAGTAATAGCAGTTGGTTTGTCAATTCGTAATGTTAAGTCAAGATCCAGAACACCAAGGTGAAACTGAACCTGTTCCTTCCAGTCAGAGAAATTAGTTTCACTAAAGATTGGAACAGAAGAAGCTAGCGAATGAAGTGAAACAGAAACTGACACTGCAATAAAATCATCACAACATTAATGCTTGAGAAATTCACTTTCATTAGTAATATTGCGTTCAATCTTTGGATTAACTAATGCAATATACTAATATTCAAATTCAATAGTAATTTTCATTCACCTAGGCATAATTGATAACCCCTTAAAGTTTAATTGGTTTGTCACCTTTGGGCGTCCATTCCAATCTCACTTTCATTCTATCAATTAACCTAATTAATTTAATGACTACTTAAAAGTTGTTGTACCTTTAGGTCAAACCATAATAATCAAAATAATCATTCCATAATAATTTTGTAAAGTTATAATTCAATTCAATATTTATAACTTTTCTCAGCAAGATCACTTTGGTGACAACATACTAACCATAATATAAATATTAATTGATAAATAACCAAGCAAAAATCCGTCCACGTTCAAAACAGATAGTAAGTCCAATAAAACAACAAAGAGAATTTTATTCGGCCACAAAATCAGATTTTGAATTGGCCAATGGGTTTCATATAATGCATGCAACAAATTCGAAATCAACCCATATGAAATCAAGTCGATAACGTGAAGTCCCATCATAAATAAAAAAAGAAGTGAAATTCCAACAAATCCGGTTAATATGAGATTTTATGAATTCAATTAAATCCGGTGAAATATAAATTTGTGTTCCAAACATCATAGAACACAAAATATTTCACACAAATTATAAGGAAAATCATGATAGTGTCAACCTGGCGATCTGATACCACATGTTAAATCATATCTTATTGTTAAATTATATCTTATTGAAATAAGAATCTTCAACTATCATGAAAATAACAAAAAATATACTGGAATCTGCCATAATATAATCTCCTTTTTGAAGAAGACTTGCAGTAATTATTTCTCTCACTTAACCCCTTTTCTTTGCTTTACCAGAACGTATAAGAAAATATGATAAAAGATATATATATAGGTAGAGAGATGACAATTCCTACGTACAAATGAAACAGTTATCCTACTCCCCATAAAAGTAGGTAGATAGGAGAAATAACCTCTCCTATTTTCTCTCACTCATTAAGTAGTCGTGCATATCTTTCTAAAGCCAATAACCACCTTATCTCATTAAGTCCAAATAATGTCCATATTGCCCTTTTATGTAGGACATGTTTCAACAACACATACATCATGGTGGGATTTGTGGTGACAGTGTCTCTATGCAATTTGGTTCCTCCTGTTCCATGGTTCAAATAAGGGGCCCACATTGTGTGGTGATCTAAACATATCATGGAGTGGGATTTAATTTGGTCATTGATAGCTGCCCTTGGCCCAATCAAATTAATCCCTAGCCCAACACTATGGATCTGCGTGGCGCTAGTGTCACCATTCAATCCAAATCTCAACATATAAATAGTAATTTTATTTAAGTATTTGAACTGATAATCTAGATCTTATGCTAGTCATAAAATACAAAATCTATGTTTGTTACAATCTAATTAGACCACATACTGCATTTAATGCTACAGTGCTGACAATGTCATCAATGACGTAGACCAATCGCTCTGCATCTGATTTATAGAGTAGAGCATCCAGATTCTTTAACTTCCACATGCCCTTTCATTTCCTGACAAGAGTCAATTGTGCAGAACATCCAAGCTGTGCAATAGGTGGGACGCACAATAAAAATCACATAAGGGGGAAAACAGTCCATTCGTCAATTGTATTACTCTGTCCGAATCGATGGACAGTCAATGCCAAAACTCATCGTTGTTAGAAAGGCTCATGAGCATGTTGATGCAGAAATATGGATGTTCTCCTTAGACTACTTGAGACATACACAATAAGATAAAGATGAAGACCCTGGCTGCAATAGGGAATTCTTTAATACCAAAATCAGACAGGCAGGCTAGGTCTAGTAGAACGTAAGGTTTTTGGGTTATAGACTTGTGTGTACCTTTCACTATTAGGGATGCGCTCTATATAGTTGAAAGAAGGCGATGGCGTAGAGGACGATCTCCCTATTTAGCAAGTGCGTATTGTAGAGGGATTCAGATCCCCAGCGTATCGCACTGATTTTTAGAGATATTCGGCGGAGATCTCAGATACACCTTGTCGTATTGCAATCATCTACCTAGATCCTCAGATAGGATTTCGGATGAGTAAGTTTGGTAAGATTTGGACAGTCGGTCCCAGGTCGGAACTAGAAGAAGCGCGTAGTTGGAGGCTGAGGTGAAGTCATTTCGAGGAGGGGTTTGACCGACCTGGGTTCTTTTGTTGAGTCATTGCCGAGTTCCTTTTGGCATCAGGTAGATTAGCTGTCAACCGACCTACCTTCGGAGTGTCAAAAGATCGAAGTTGATCTCCTTTCTTGCTTGAATTGGAGTTGAGGTTGAACTCTTTGTCATATCAGTTGTTAACTGACCTCACGGTGTGCATAAATGTCCAACTTAACATTATGTTATTGGTTAATCCATTTTTACCCATAAAGCAGATTAATCCAATGTTCACCACTTATATTTTTATCGTGGGACCCACTTTTAGCATGGATTAGATGTTCTACATGACTGACAAGTCAGTGCGAAAGAAGCTGTTGCACGTGAAAGTTCACACACTACATAATATCTGAACATTTGTCATTTTGAATATTTACAATACATACGACTAGATTCTGCGGCTCATTAACATTGAGGTCTATGTTTAATATGTCTATGTTCAGATGTAATTGACAATTTTAAATCAAGATTCGTTGGGGAGGAAAAATACAAGTGGGATAATACAGATGAAAGTCGATATTTCAATGATACAAGTCTTAATACACTAGTAGAGCTTGATGGCTCATACTCATGTGTTAGAAATTGATGTTTGGATACATCAAAAAATATAAAAAATAAATGTAAGAAAAATTGTTTCACTAGGCTAAATCACGTATAGAATACGTTGTCCTTAAAGCGTGATTCTCCCCCTTATCAAATGCTGATGGGTTACAGGTAATTGCTTCTAGGATAAGACAAGCCTGTACCGAATCAGCATGCAGCAACCACGATGAATTTACTATGGAATGTTGTAACGTAATTGATCTGTTCTGGCAGGATCGAATATAGAGAAATGTTCACAGTATTCACTAAGGAGATTTGGATAATTCTGATGGGAGGGATGGTGTGTTGAGAGTCCAGTTTATATAGGCATCAGGTATAACACCGTTGCTGTGTGAAATTCAATGGTCCAGAACATTTGAAAAACATTTCTGACCGTTGACAATTAATCTCAAACGTTTCTGGTCGTCATATCAGAAGATCTGACCATTGGAACATCCTGGCCCGTCCATTTTTGGACTGTTGTGGCTTTCAAAGTAGCTATCTATTTTTAAAAATGGGTGGACATTTCGGATTTAAGATCCGGCCATTCTCAGTTACCTATAAAACCCAGGCTCATTTTAGATTTTCAGATCCACCGGCCTAAGGTTCTGACCAGATCTATCGCACCGCGATCACATCGGTTCTCGTAGGGTCACGAGGGAGTGACCACTCTGTGACACATGCGAAGTGCAAAGTGCGTCATCTAGCGCCACTACAGCCACATTACCTCACTGCCCATGCCGTCGCCCATGTCCACGCCCGAGCCTAAGCACAAGCCCGAGCGCTCGTGCATACGTGCATGTGTTCTAGTGCGTAGCTCGTGCATGCGTGCATGTGTTCCAGTGCTACGCACTGGAACAAGCATCCGAGTATCACCTCCTCCAAAAACTCTGAGTAAAAATACTCTTCACAAGTTCTCATGTAAACCACAAAACTTTTCTTTACATTTCCTATGTGGGACAAAGCACACACACCGTACTTTTGCATTCAAATTTTGCAAAAAGTGTTTTGGCAAAAAAATTTTGAAATTTTAATTTTTTTTAAAAAAAACCACTGATTTTCAACAATCCCCCACTGATTTTTTTTAAACAATGAAAACTCTGCCAGAATAATAACAGTTATTATGCATAAAAAAGATATCTTGCGATTTGAATCTTTCCTTAGTGTAAGTATTTTAAAGTTATTTCAAAATTTTTGATTGTCGTAGCATTGAACCAGTTATTTCTATATGATATAACTGAAAATACCGCACACATAATAGCTCATGCGTTACGTGTTCCTTCATAATCTCGCTTAGCACTTTTAATGGTCATGTGCTTATCCTGTTTCATGAACGATCCTAAGATAACTCTAACTCTCATGAGAAGTGATACCACTTCTACGTTCACATAGGTGAAATTCTTCCAGTGTTTCCATTAAAACACTTGTCCTGTTTGACTGGACTTCATTAAGAGTTTAATACTCATCCATCTTTTATAACGGTCAACACTATCATCCCATATGAGGTTATTTAATTTTATTTAGTGCTGAAACTTTTCACTTATCAGTGAATTGTTGTTACCCATTAAACCCAATCTTTAGAGATTTTTTAATTTTGGGTTGGGTTTCTTTCACTGGTGAAGCTTTGAGTAAAGAGTTTCAACCCTATCCCTATAGATGTTATCCTTAGTACCTCTCTCGTCAGAGGTTTAGTAAAAGGATAAGCCGAGTTGTTACTCAATTTTATATATGAGATCATAATGATTCCATCTTGAATCAATTGCCTTATATCGTCATGTCTCAAACTTATGTGTCTGGACTTACCATTATAGGTACCGCTATATGCTCTCGCTAGAGTAGCTTCACTATCATAATGAAGTGAAACAGCCGGTATAGGCTTTACATAGAATGAGATTTCTAATAAAAGATCCCTTAATCACTCAGGTCTTTACCTATAGCAGCCAAAGCTATGAACTCAGTTTCCATAGTTGAGTGCATTATGCACGTTTATTCCTTGGATCCCTAAGATACAGTTGTACCTCCTAAGGTGAATATCTACGTTGTAGTGGACTTGTTGTCCCCTGCACTCGATATCCAACTTATATCGGTATATCTTTCCAACACTACTGGAAATTCTGAGTAAAATAGCCCTAATTCTTTGGTTTCTTTAAAATAACCTAGAACTCTATTTATTGCTTTCCAGTGTTCAACACTTATATTACTCATAAACCTACTTCGTTTACTCCCAGTGTATGTTATATCTGGTCTTGTGCATTGCATTACATACATAAGACTGCCTATAGCACTAGCATACTCTAGTTGTGCAACTGCTCTTTCACTGTTTTCTTTTAACTTGATACTTGGATCAAACGGGATTTTTGCCTTTGATTTTCAAATGATTAAACTTGTTTAGTATTTTCTCAATATAATGAGACAGGCATAATACAAAACCCCTACTATATTTTTTAACTTTGATACCTAATAAAATATCCACTTGTTCAAGATCCTTCATTTTAAAATCTGAAGAGAGAAACTTCTTGGTTTCAATTACACCTTTCATTTTATTACTAATTATTAACATATCATCTACATACAAAGCATATGATTACAACATACTCATTACACACTTTTGAATATATGCATTTATTATTAATATTATGTTCAAAACCATAAGACAGAACTTTAGAATCAAATTTATCATGTCACTGTTTTGGTGCTTGCTTTAATTTATTCAAAGACTTAACAAGTCTACACATTTTTTTTTCATTTTTTGGTAGAACAAACCCTTCTGGTTACTTCATGTATACCTCCTCATCGAGATCACCATTCACGAATATTGTCTTTACATCCATTTGATGGATATAAAGATGATGTATGGATGCTAGAGCGAATAATATTTTAATCGATGTTATTCTAGCTACTAGTGAATAAGTGTCAAAATAATTGATTCCTTCTTTCTTTCAAAAACCCTTAGCAACTAACATTTTCTTAAAGATTTGAATTGTTATATCTATGTGATTTTTTTTCTTAAATACTCACTTACAACCTATTGGTTTAGAACCTGTAGGTACATCTACCAATTCTCATGTTTGGTTAGATATTATGAAATCCATTTCATCATGAATGGTCTTTTTCCAAAAAGTGGAGTCTTTTGAAGTCATTACTTCACTAAAGGTTTTAGGTTCATCTTCTATAGTTAAAACCATAAGTATTTTCCTAATCATTTTCTCTCTATCACCCTCAACTAGATGAAAAGAAAGTCGCTGAGAGTCTATTTGATTAGGATGAAGACTCTTTTCTACTCTTGCTCTTTGACTCCTACGAGGTTCACTAGGAGTTTGTTCTTCTATTTTTGTTTCTTTTATAGTTTCATTAGGAGATTAAATCTCAGTATTCTTTTTCTTCGTAAATATATAATTCTCAAAGAACTCTACATCTCTAGACTCTATGATTATATTGAAGTCTAAGTCTAAAAGTCTATAGGCCTTACTATGTTATACATATCGTATAAGGATGCACTTAATAGCTCTTGGTCATAACTTAGTTCTTTTAGGTTCTGGAGTTTTGTAGTATGCAAGACACCCCCACACTCTAAGATACACGATGTTTGGTTTTTTTTCTTTCCATATTTCGTATAGAGAAGTCTTAATTTTTTTAGATGGAATTCGGTTTAAAACATAACATGCAACTAACAGTGCTTCTCCCCATAGGTTTAATGGTAACTGTGCTTGTATTAACATTGAGTTGACCATTTCTACTAATGTACTATTTTTTCTCTCTGCTTACACCATTTTATTGTAGTGTATAAGGTGCTATACACTGATGTATTATGTCGTGTTCTTTACAATAGTTAAAAAATTCATTAGAGAAATATTCTCTTCCTCGGTTACTACGAAGGATTTTAATATTTTTAACTAATTGATTTTCTACTTCAGATTTATAGATCTTGAATGCATTAAATGCTTCATCTTTCAATTTTAACAATATACATATACTTATCTTAAATAATCATCTATAAACGTTATAAAGTATCTTTTACCTTCACGGGTAAGAACGTCATTTAGTTCACATATGTCAGTATGCACTAGGTCTAATATTCGAAATGATTTCTCAACGTTAGGGAATGGTCTCTTGATTATTTTAGACTGTATACATACTTCACATTTATCTTTGTCATTATCATTGTATGATATTAGGCCATTCTTAACCATGAGTTTTATGGTACTATAGCCAATATGGGCTAGTCTACCATGTCATAGCGTTATAGACTCAATCATGAAAGTAGAAGAATTCTTTTCATTTAAAGAAAGCTTGATCATCTCATTACAAGCATAACCCTTACCCACAAATTTTTCATTTTTACACAAGATCAGCTTACCTGATTCAAACACAACCTTAATCGTAGGTTTGCTTAAGAGATCCCTTGAGACAAGATTTTACTTTATCTTTGGGACATGCAATACATTGGTCAGGATTACCTTCTTTCCAGAGGTAAAGAGTAATTCCACGGTTCTTTTGCTTGCAACTTTCGATCATCCTTCATTTTCCATTTGAACTTCTTGACCATTAGTCTCGTCTTCATAGGTTTTGTAGGTAGATCGATCGTTGCATACATGGACTGTGGCACCTGTATCATACCACCAACCAGAAATTTTGTCTTGAACTAAGTTCACTTTTATGACTATGACTACGATATCATCGTCTACTGTATTAGCATCTTTCTTAGGCTTTTTTCGGTCCTTACAGACTCGGGCGAAATGCCCTGTCTTGCCACAGACATAACAAGCTCCCTTAGGTTTGCCATTTTTTTTCTTTTGTATTTTCTTGAATTTCTCTTGATCTTTGTTAGGTTTAAGAAAATCAGCTTTCTCATAGGAATTATTTTGGGATGGTCGTTCTACTACGTTTACCTTGGATGAAGATACACCATTAGCTTCATCCTTTTTGTTTCAGTTACGGGATTCTTCTTCAACACGAACATACTTTTGGATTTGTTTCAGGGTGAATTCTTTGGATTTATGCAGTAGTTTCTTCCTATAGTCTTTCCAGCTCGGAGGTAATTTTGTGATTATAGCTCCGACTTGAAAGAATTCAGGAAGATCAATTTTTATGAATTTTATTTTGTTTACAATAAGCTACGGTTCTTGGATTTGGGCAAGCAACGGTAGATTATTTGCAATTAGAAATTTCTGTATACCTTCCTCTTCAGCCTTATACTTATATTCCAGCGTGCTCCAAATTTCTTTCGCTGATTTGGTCCCCGTGTACAAATCATACAACCGATAAGAGAGAGCATTGAGGATGTGGCCACGACACAACAGTTCATCTTCTTATCGCTTGATCCTAGCAACAACCTGTTCTGGAGTGTCAGTGTCCTTTGCTTCAGGCAGAGGCTGGAGAGTTGGGTCCAGGATGTAGAAAATCTTCAAAGCTGCCAGCAAAAATTTCAACTTGTCCTGCCATCTAGTGAAATTTGAACCATCGAATTAGTCCAATCGGATCAGATCATGGTTCATCAATTAGACTGATGCAACACTTTCGATGTCCATGGAATCACGCTTTAAGATTGTTAGAAATTGATGTTTGGATACACTGAAAAATATAACTCCCACGTTTGATGTCAGATTGGGTCAATTTTTGGTCAACTGAAAGGTACTTCAGTGCTCTTTCATTCCTTACTCGAATCGTCAGATTTCGAGACTATTTGGGCATCTGTAGTGGTATCGCAGTCGTCTTGTCCAATAGTAACCTTCATAACTCTTTATTCAGTGGTCGAATTTAGACTATTTTGAGTTCATTAGAATGGTAAATTGACAAGCTTCCAAATGAGACTAGAATTGGCTAATTCTGAGACCGTTCGATATCCAAAAAGTACATTGAAACTCTTCAAATGTAATTTTGCAATTTAGATTGTTAATCTTTCGAAATCGCGTAATCCAACCGAGATGCTCATAACTCTCTCATTTGATGTTGGATTGGGTCAATTTTTTATCATTTGAAAGGTACTTTAGTGCTCTTTCATTCCTAACTGGAATTGTCGTAATCTTAGACCATTTGGACAACCGTAAGTGAGATTGCAGTCGTCGGTCCTTAATTTTTCCTCGATCTCCTTGTCCAATAATAACCTCATAACTCTCACTTCAGTGGTCGAATTTAGACTATTTTGAGCTCATTAGAATGGTAACTTGACAAGCTTCCAAATGGGACCAGAATTGGAAAATTCTGAGACCGTTCGATATCCCAAAAGTACGTTGGAACTCTTCGAATGTAATTTTACAATTTGGATTGTTAATCTTTCCAAATCGAGCGATCCAACGGAGACGCTCATAACTCCCTCTTTTGATGTCGGATTGGGTCGATTTTTGGTTATCTGAAAGGTACTTTAGTACTCTTTCATTCCTGACTGCAATCGTCATAATCCTAGACCATTTGGCCATCCGTAAGTGAGATCGCAATCGTCAGTCCTGAATTTTTCCTTTATCTCCTTATCCAATAGTAACCTTCATAACTCTCTCTTCAGTGGTCAAATTTATAGTATTTTGAGCTCATTGAAATGGTAACTTGACAAGCTTTCAAATGGGACCGGAATTGGCTACTTTCGAGACCGTTCGATATCCCAAAAGCACGTTAGAACTCTTGGATCGTCATTTTGTAATTTGGATTGTTAATCTTTCTAAATCGCACGATCTAACGGAGACGCTTATAATTTCCTCGATGTCAGATTGGGTTAATTTTTGTTCATCTGAAAGGAACTTTAGTGCTCTTTCATTCCTATCTAGAATCGTCATATTCCGAGACCATTTGGTCATCCGCAAGTGGGATTGCGGTCGTCGATCCTGAATTTTTCCTTCATCTCCTTGTCCAATAGTAACCTCCATAACTCTCTTTAGTGGTCGAATTTAGACTATTTTGAGCTCATTGGAATGATAACTTGACAAGCTTCCAAATGGGACCAGAATTGGCTAATTCTGAGACCGTTCAATATCCCAAAAGTATGTTGGAACTCTTCGAATGTAATTTTGCAATTTGTATTGTTAATCTTTCAAAATCGAGCGATCTAACGAACACGCTCATAACTCCCTCGTTTAATGTCGAATTGGGTTGATTTTTAGTCATCTGAAAGGTACTTTAGTGCTCTTTCATTCCTGACTAGAATCATCATATTTCGAGACCATTTGGGCATCCGTAAGTGGGATCGTAGTCGTCGGTCCTGAATTTTTCCTTCATCTCTTTGTCCAATAGTAACCTTCATAACTCTCTCTTCAGTGATCGAATTTAGACTATTTTGAGCGCATTGGAATAATAACTTGACAAGCTTCCAAATGGAACCGGAATTGGCTAATTTCGAGACCGTTTGATATCCCAAAAGCGCGTTGGAACTCTTCGATCATCATTTTGTAATTTGGATTGTTAACCTTTTCAAATCGTGTGATCCAACGGAAACGCTCATAACTCCCTTGTTTGATGTCATATTGGTTCAATTTTTGGTCATTTGAAAGGTACTTAAGTATTCTTTCATTCCCTACAGAATCATCGTATTAAGAAACCATTTAGGCATCCGTAAGTGAGATTAGTTTGCCCCGCTCAATTTAATGTTTGCCCCGGTCAATTTCATGTTTGCCCCGCTTAATTTCTAGTTTGCCCTGCTCAATTTCTAGTTTGCCCCACTCAATTTCATGTTTGCCCTAATCAATTTCTAGTTTGTCCCTCTCAATTTCATGTTTGCCCCGCTCAATTTCATGTTTGCCCTACTCAATTTCTAGTTTACCACACTCAATTTCATGTTTGCCCCACTCAATTTCATATTTGTCATGCTGAATTTCATGTTTGCCCCACTTAATTTCTAGTTTTCCCCGCTCAATTTCTAGTTTGCCCCACTCAATTTCATGTTTGCCTCATTGAATTTCTAATTTGCCCCACTGAATTTTCAGTTTGACCCGCTGAATTTTCAGTTTAACCGTGAAGTGATTGAAATTGACCACAAACTGAATGAAATGGATTTTCGACCATCGACCCGATGAAATCTTGGAAAATAACTAGCTTGGTTGGCTAAATTAGCTTCTCCTACCCCAAAATCATATGTGGTACGTTAAGTAAATCATTCTAGTTTGAATCCTTACTCTTCCTTGGGTGGTAGACTCTTAGGAGTTTCAACACCCGGTCAAGCGTTCGAGTATTCATAGGTGATGAAATTCCACTTGTGTGAGTGTGTGGGGGTATGTGTGTGTGTGTACAAATAAAAAATAAAAAATCATTCTAATTTGGGAGATATGATTGTTAAATAAATAGATAAAAAAATGAATTAAAAGATAGAAAAATATTTTCATATGCTTATATATACATATTTACATAATTATGTATTAGAGAAAAATGTAAGGGAGAAAAAGTTCTCCCAGTAAAAATAAAATTTAAAATTTTTTTAAAAAAAAGAGGAAAAAAATCTGCCAAACTGCCGCTGCGGAAGTCTGTGTTTTTTTTTTTTTTTTTTTTTTTTTTTTTTTTGCTGTTTTGCTTGTATGGGTCCCATCATGAGGTCCGTGTTATATCCAAACCGTCCATATATTTGGCGAGCTCATATTAAGGCTTGAGACGAAAAATAAGATAGATCTAACTATCAAGTGGACCACACTGTAAAAGGCAGTGGAGAATTAAACGTCTACCATTGAAACTTTTTTAGGGATTACAAAAGTTTTGGATCATTATGAAATTTATTTTTCTTCTTCATCCAGGTCTTTGTGACCCTATGAATGAACTTAGATAGGAAGGATTTCTCACAAACATCATAGTGGGCTCCACCTAAGTTTCTAATGGTTGACGCTCATTCAACATTGTTCCTGTAATGTAGTACACTTGAGATTTGGATATACATCATTTTTTGTCTCATATCATAAAATGATCTATAAAAATATATGGATGACATTGATGAAAAGCATATATCATGGTGGGGCCTACAGATTACTAAGGATCCGCCGTTAGCAGTTGCAAGAGGAGTACCCAATCCGTTCCCTGAAGGGGAGGGGTATTTTCGTGTTGGAATTATCATCCGTGTAAGGAGGTATACTGGCTGATTTAGTGACGTCACCAAGTTTGGTGGCCCAACCACGACGTATTTTGTATCTATACCGTCCAACCATTTGGGGAGATCATTTTAGGGCATCATCCAAAGAATGAGCCAGATCTAAAGCTCTGTTGGATCCCACTGTGGAAAACAGTGGAAAGAGTGACGGCAGGTAAAAACTTCCTAAGGACAATGAAAGTTTTCGATCAAGCTGATATTTGTGTTTCCTGTTCCCTTTTTTCATGTTTGTGTTAACTCATGAACATGTTAGATCTTAAATAAACATCACTGTAGACCTTAGGAAAGTTTCAAAGGTAGGTATCACTTTCCCACAGTGAGATCCACTGGAGCTTTGGATCTGATTCATTCTTTTGGCTCATGCCCTAAAATAATCTCTCCAAGTGGATGGGCAGTGTGGATACAACAAATACATCATAGTGGGGGCCACAATACTTAGTGGCATCACTTCTTTAGCAAGTCTGGCTGCTCAACCCGTTAGTAGCTAATCCGCGTCCCCGGAATTGCAGTTCATGAGTCTCACCAAAGTTACAGTTTCATCAGTCGCAGTTTTTCTTGCAATTAAATGACGTAGACTGTTGAATTGATGGGCCGTGCCTTCAATTCAATTGAGAATGCCCCGAAAATCACTCTTGGGCTCGAGGACTTCAATCCATTGATCTTTGGGGAGCGGATCACGTGTTACCCGGTAACACCTTGTGGGTGTTACCCTTACGGTGGGGCCCACCTTGATGATGTGTTGTATATCCACACCATACATCCATTTTGCAGCCTATTTTAGGGCGTGGTCCCAAAAATTAAACACATCCAAATCTCAGGTGGTCATACCACAGCAAACAGTGTCGATTAAACTCCCACCATTAAAAACTTCCTGCGGCTCAGATTGTGCAGATCCGTAATGTCTATTTGCCATCCAAACCGTTGTTAAGGGCAAACAGACCTATATGAAAGGAAAATAAAGAGATAAGCTTGATCCAAAACTTTCGTGGCCTACTAAAAGTTTTTAATGCTCATTCACTACTTTTCCCATGGTGTAGTCCACCGGATATTTGGATCTGCTTAAGTTTTAGGATATAGTCTAAAATTAGCTGAGAAAATGGATGGGCAGCGTTGATATACAAAATATTCATCAAGGTGGGCCCTACACTGAAAGGGATACACCCAACAAGGTGCTACCCGGGTAGTACCTAATCAGCTCAGTGTCTATTTGCAGGACATCGATTGAAAAGGTAGATGTCTTCTGGTTGCTGAGTTACTTGATACTTTGGCAAGGTACGAGGCTTAATACTCCGGTACGTAAAAGTTGTACGCATGGGATATATTGAAATTAAACTAAAATTTGGAATCCACCGTCGGTAACAGATTGATTACTATTCATGAAAACTTTGCGTTGAAATAGGATCCTATTAGATGCTTTTCATTAGCCGTCCAATAAATGTCCCCCATAATCAAATAAACAAATTAGCAGGATTTTCGGTTCATGACAAGTGCAAGCTGGAATTTATAACTTGAGTAATTTAATTTGAATTAATTGCATGCCATATGTAATTTTTAAGTAATTTCCAAGTGCCTGAGTATCATCCACCGCATCCAGAAGAGTATCATATCTTTTCTTCCTGTAATTTGAGAGACCCTTGGACCATTCATCATACTTCACTAGTGTATTGCATGGTGACCTCAACACCACATAATTTTGATGTGAGATGATTGGGCCACGTGTTGTTGTCAGAGATAGCATTAATGAATGATGGTGTGATGTAAAAACTTTTAAATATGCTTTACATGGTCCATCTTTGATGGCAGCACATGTAGCAGAAAAATTCCATCGTACCATAACACCACCCTATCACGTGGCATGAGGGTCACCATACAATTCATGTCTATTGAGTGGTGACCATCAAATCAACAATCTAATCACTCACACTTCGTCTAGGACCTCTAATTCTACAAGATTGAGAGGTAGGAGAGCACTGGAGGAAACAGGGGCCTATCCAGTTGCCAATGGAGCTGATAGAACATGGATAGTTAGAGAAGTTTTATACTTGTAAGTCACATATATATAAAAATAGGATTATCTGTTCCACTTATTGTAATCTAATTAGATCATATCATTGCACACTGTATTTATTGTAGCATTGCTAGCAATGTCAACGATGACATAGACTAATCACAATGTAGGAAAGAAAATTTTTTCTACTTGTGACAAGCAAGGATCCAAATTCATATAGAGATTGTTTGTGACTAGGATCCATATACATGGCCTGATAAAAAAGTGCTAAGCACGCATGTCAACTCATGACCTGTTTGATTTTTTGGCACAATTGTGATTATCATGTAAATGTGTAATAATTATTTACGTAGGTAATTATAGCAATATTTTCAAAACAAATTACTTTTTAACACTTAAATTGAGAAATTTATGAAAACAATGAATGTAGGGCCCATCATGATGTATGTGACTTAACACCGATCATTTATTATGCCAGCTGAATTTAGGGCATGAGAAAAAAAAGAGGCAGATCCAAAGCTCAAGTGGACCACACCACAAGAAACAATGGGAATCAAATACCTACCATTAAAAACTCTTGGGGCCCTTAAAAGTTTTGGATTAAGCTAATATTTGCTTTTTCCCCTTATCTATGTCTATTAGAGCTGGGCATCGGATCGAGTCGGATCGGATTCGGTCTGACTCGACCCGGTCCGAAATGTAGCTGACCCGATCCGATCTGGGGACCGAGTCCGGGACACAGGACTCGAACCGATCCAACACACGGTTGGCCTGACCCGAACTGAGTCCGACTCGGTCAGGGAAATCGAGTCGGATCGGGTTGAGTACGATTCAAATCGACTTTTTTTAATGGTGAAAATCATTATCCTCGCTGCTATTTTCAGTGTGTTCCGTTTGAACTTTAGATATGATTTATTTTTATTTTTTTCCAAATGCTCTAAAATGATCATAAAAAATGGATAGACAGTATGGATATAATAAATACTTCATTGTGGGGCTCATGTGATGATAATCTCATTTGAGCGGAAACTGGATTGACAACTCCCCTGCCACACCAACCCCGTGGCTGGTGGTCGCTGCTCTGTGGGACCCACCATGATGTGTGGTTTTAATCCATTCCATTCATCCATTTTTAAAGATCATTTTAGCACTTGACCCAAAATATGAAAATGATATAAATCTCAGGTGGAGCACACCACAGGAAAACAATAGTGATTGGATATCCACAATTAAAATCCTCCTAATGCCCAATGTACTGTTTCTTTGAAATCTAATCTATTGATTAGGTCATAAAGGTCCAGATGAATGGAAAAAATTAAAAAATAGATTGATCCAAAACTTTTATGGCACCCAAAAGTTTTTTAATGGTCAACGCTCACTCAACACTGTTTCCTCTAATGTGTTCCACTTAAGATTTAGATAAACCTCATTTTTTGTCTCACACCACAAAATGATCTGGAAAAATAGATGGACGGCATGGATGAAACACATACATCATTTTGGGGCCCACAGACTACCAACCACTCCGTTCCCATTTGAGCCGTTCGTACAACTCGGAGGTCGAGGCGCTACAGGCTTTACGTGTATAGCATGACGTGTAGCCTGCTGTGCACGAAAGTGCTTACATTGTTGCCTTTATGTTAGCAACTTCCGTGGGTCCGATCATGGAACATGTGTTATATCCAAACCGTCCATCCATTTGGCGAGCTAGTTTTAAGGCTTGAGATGAAAAATAAGGTAGATCTAACCATCAAGTGGACCACACTGAAAAAAGCAATGGGGATTGAACGTCTACCATTGAAAGCCTTTTTGGTGTCACAAGCCTCACAGAAATTTTGGATCAATTTGAAATTTGTTTTGCCTCTTAATTCAGGTCTTTGTGACCTTATGAACAGATTGGATGGAAAATAAACGTTATAGTGGGCCCTACAAATTGTTTAGTGGTGAAAATCATTATCTCTGCTGCTATTTGTGGTGTGGTCCACATGATCTTTGGATATGATTCATTTTTTGAAATGTTCTAAAATGATCTCTAAAAATAAATGAACGGTGTAGATATAATAAATACATCACTATGAGGCCCATTTAACTTTGATCTCCTTTGAACCGTTCATACAACTCGGAGCTTGAGGCAGCGTTAGTGCTCGTCTTCGCACGACACGCACCTCCAGCTATAATAGCTATCCTATCCTACGACAACTATATAGCTGTGTATATGGTACACCAGCAAACCTCTTTTCTTATTATACTAACTAGACTCTCTTAGGGCCCACCGTGAATGCATGTGGTTTATCCACGCTGTCCATTCATTTTTCGAGATCATTTCAGTGGTTGAACTCAAAATTGATGCATATCCAAAGCTCTAATTGGACCATACCACTGGAAAAGCAATAGAATTACTGATAAGAACTACTCCGGATCGGGTCGAATCGGGACAGTTCGGATCCATTCGGATCGGGTTTTCGGATTGGATTGGTCCGGATTGACTGTAACTCGATCTCGATTCAAAAAATGTTGGATCTGAATGGCCCTACCTGATCCACACCGATCCAGGCCATCGGTTCAGTTCGGAACAGGTCGGATCCACCAGATCAAGTCAGATATGTCTAGCTCTAATATCTATGTGACCCTATGAATGGGTTAGATGATGAAAAAAAATCTCAATGTGGGCCTAATGAATGAAAAAACTTTCAACTATGGACGAATTAAGGCTATCATTTCCTTTCATGTGGGTCATTTGTCCATTGAATTTGTCTCATTTTTTTGTTCATGACTCAAAATGTTTTAATAAAATAAATGGATGGTGTGTATATATCATATACATTATGGTAGGCTCCATAGAGTGGGCCAGGAATACCCGACTTATCAATTTGTTCGGCTCTAGTAGCTATGTCAGATGTTAAAACTAAATAAAATATAAGATTTAAACTATCAAAATTGGCCATCGATCATTTTGGTTTATATGGTCCATTAGAAGGCCACACTTTGTACGGTTGAGATAGTCCGGTTGATGAGTCTTCCACAGTTAGACATCCACAAATGGGACAAGTTACTTAGATGGACGGTCTGGATCCACTGATCTGCTTTCCAGGTGACCCATATTGGACCACAGAAGCGGATTGCGTCTGAACCGTAGTCGGATCTTTAATCATACGATCAGATCTGTTGGGGACCATGATGTATCTGTTTATCCATGCTGTCCATCTCTTTTTTAAGATCATGAATGGATAGGGGCCCAAAATTGAGGCAGATCCAACGCTCCAGTGGGCCATTAGACCCTTGTCTTTTGCGGCAAGGTTCACGTAGAAGTGTTTTATTTTTAGCTTATTCGTACGCCCCACTGTCAGTTCACACTTGTCTATTAGCCACCCCTACCAGGGAATCGATGCTAAGACCGCGGCTGTGAAACGATTTATCTTCCCCTCAGCCTACCACCTGGATCAGGGTGTCCAGGGTGTATCTGTTTATAAATGTCTTTCATCACTTGTCTCAAATCATTTTAATGTACGAACCAAAAAGGGAGGCCGATCCCAACCTTAAGTGGCCTACACCCAAGATGACTTCTGCATTTAATGCTAGCATTCAATGCAAGCTTACTACATGGTGTAAGTCTACTTGAAAGTTTGATCTTCTTCATTTTTAATTTCATATCTTAAAATGAGGTAGAGAACTGATGATGACATGGATAAACAAATTCATCATAGTGACCTCCCACACAGATTTGTCTGCTCCTTGCTAGAGACAGGCATGGCGGATGCAATCCACTTCTGCCTGATTTGCATCATCATAAACATTCAACACACATATGGTACAAGATCTGGTGGTCCACATGGCATGCCTCAAATGGCGGCCCATACTAAAATACTTTGATTGGAGAATCAAAGGCATCCCACTAGTATAGAGATTTGAAGCTTGGGACATTTTCTATTGACAAAACTTTTGTAGTCTTACAAGGTGTGACAGATGATATATAGACACAAGGGGCTGTTGGATTTTCTAATTGCAGTGGTAAATACCTATAAATAAGTAATTATGACTCACTTCATCCATTTGAAATCAGCATAAATTACATCTACAAAATGGGTATACAAAACCATGCTATTAAAGATTTAAACTTGTGGGCCCCATCACAATATTTGTGACTTATCTACACCATCCAACCTTTTTAACAGCACATGTTAGGGTATAAGTCCAAAAATGAGACAAATTCGAGTGAGCCACACCTTACGATATAATGATGGACTTAAAACATGTAACAATTTTTTCTCAAGTGGCATGAGTGCTGTAAATAAAGTTAGGTTTCAACATCACCTTTAAAATGCAGCTAGAAATTCAAAAGTAAATAATTATTACTCATTTACCTTAAATTACCGCTATATTAAAAAATCTAACAACCACCACATTGCCACGTAAGTTGAATTAAACTATTCAAGTTATGGCTACCAGTTTAGTTTAGATGTATATTAGGAACCAAAAGTATACTTATTCGATTATTCAACTATAAGATTGATGGAAACTTATTGGACGGTCAAGATGAAAAATATCCAATTGTCATCTTTCCACTGAAAAAGTGTCCATGAATCACAATTGTGGATTGTTCAACCCATTTGATCTTGTCAACTTAAATAATTCACTACAGTTGACTTTGCAATTTAAGTTGATTTAAACTTGAGTTATTGTAGGCTCGATTTCGAATAAACCTTGGGAAATTTGTGACTGTGGACCCCACCTTTTATCCAATGGTTTTTTTGAAACAAAACAAACTTTGGTTGCGAACTTAGACCTCCACGTACAGACAACCACATTGAGGATGAAAATACCCCTCCTTTTTCACTACGCCCTTTCCACTACCACTACCGTTGCTTTCACCCCTTTCTATTGCTGCCATCATTTTTTTCACCCCCTTTCCTCATTATGTTCCAAGTAAGAAAGACAAAACATCATTGTGGGGCCCATTTCCTTAATAGCATTGGATTGCATCCTTCCATTTTCTCTTCAAAATGGTCGATCCAGTGAAGAAAGCACGCACCACAGGTATATTTTAAGCTTGCATATGGGCTTTTGCTGTATACATAATCCGATGAAAATGGAGGGATATTAAATAATCCGATGAACATAATGTATTACAAATAAAATATCATTGTGGGGAATAACAAGTGTAATCGGATTGAATGTAAGTAGTATATCCACATTGTTCATCCGTTCTTCTATCTAATATAAGGGGGTTAGCCTAAATTAAAGCATATCAAAATTTTCATGATAATGAGTTGGTCCAATTGAACATGAGGATACGTTTAGATTTTTGAGCTTAAGCCATAAAATTATCTGTTAAGTTTGCACCGCTCAATTTCTAGTTTGCCCTACTCAATTTCATGTTTACCTCGCTCAATTTCTAGTTTGCCCCGCTCAATTTCATGTTTGCCCTGCTAAATTTCTAGTTTGTCCTACTTAATTTCATGTTTGCCTCGCTCAATTTCTAGTTTGCCCCGCTCAATTTCATGCTTGCCCCGTTGAACTTCATGTTTACCCCGTTGAAATTCTTGTTTGCCCTGCTGAACTTCATGTTTCCCACTCTGAAATTCATGTTTGCCCAACTGAAGTTCATTTTTGCCCCACTGAAATTCAAGTTTGCCCCGCTCAATTTCATGTTTGCCCCGCTAAACTTTACGTTTCCCCCACTAAAATTCATGTTTACCCCTTTGAACTTCATGTTTCCCTTGCTAAAATTCATGTTTGCCCCGCCGAAGTTCATTTTTGTCTCGCTGAATTTCATGTTTGCCCCACTGAATTTCAAGTTTGCCTTACTAATTTTCTAGTTTTTCCAGCTTAATTTCATGTTTGCCCCAATGATTTTCTAGTATGCCCTTCCCAATTTCATGCTCCCCCTGCTGAAATTCATGTTCGCCCTTCTGAAATTCATATTTGCCCCGCCGAAGTTCATTTTTGTCCCGCTAAATTTCATGTTTGTCCCGCTGAAATTCAAGTTTGCCCCCGCTCAATTTCATGTTTGTCCCTCTAAAATTCAAGTTTGCCCTGATCAATTTCATGCTTGCTCCGGTCAATTTATAAGCTCTTTCACTCAATGTCTAGATTGCCTCGCTATTTTTTTCATGCTTCCCTCGCTCCATTTCTAGTTTGCCTTGTTCAAATTTCATGATTCCCTCTTTCAATTTCAAGCCTGCCTTGCTCAATTTGGATACTTTCCTTGCTCCATTTTCGTGCTTGCCTCATGCAATTCCATGATTGATAGCGTCGTTTAATTTAGCGAGCACCACATGAAGTCATTCATATCTTTGAAGTCTTGATCTATATAAGCTTAATCTAGTTATTTATTTTAAAAATTAACATATTTCTTTATCTTTATTTTCTTAAGTTCTTTATCATTGTCATCTATTATGGAACGTGAGTACTCGGTCCTCTATTTTGCTCTTCTGAATTTCATGTTTTACCCGCTGAATTTCTAGTTTGCCCCGCTCAATTTTCAACTTTCCCCGCTAATCTTCTACTTTACCCCACTGAATTTCATGCTTGCCCTACTAAATTTCATGTCTGCCCCGCTCATTTTCATATTTGCCCCGCTCATTCTCATGTTTGCCCTGCTTAATTTTCAGTTTGCCCAGCTAATTTTGTAGTTTCCCCCACTCAATTTTCAGTTTACCCCGCTCAATTTCATGTTTGACTTGCTAAATTTCTAGTTTGCCCCACTGATTTTCTACTTTCCCCCGGTGAATTTTCAGTTTGCCCCGCTCAATTGCTAGTTTGCCTCGCTAAATTTCATGCTTGCCCCGTTAAATATGTAGGTTACCCCACTCAATATCCGGTTTACCCCGCTGAACTCAAATTCCAAAAGCATGAGGATGTGTTTTGAAGATATCCAATGACTTATGGTTTAACAGAAGATAAGGTCCTTGATAGAGTGGAATGGCGGAATAAGATTTGTGTAGCCAACCCCATTAGTTGGGATGTATCTGAGTAACATTGCTCCATACAACTAAATATGGGTATTGCTCATTGATTTGGCCCTTTTTTGGCTAAATAGTAGAAATGTGGTAGGATGTGTAGCTGAAATGAGGATGTCGAGAGGTCTCTTTTCTGCCCCCAAATCAACATCCAGATAATTGATATCAGTAGTAAGGAAACATGACTTAACATAAGAGACATCATAAGACTTCAAATGGGCAATAGAATAATGATATTTTAGGAGCTAAACAAACATGTCACATGAAGTACAAGGATCGGTTGGCCGAGACTTACTTGTTGCCTCCTCTTTAATTGGTCCAATGATGGGATTGGATGATCAAAATATCATGGTATTTCTAAACATACAACCATTGTGCAATAATGGTATTAACTCCACTTAATGCAATTCACAAACCATTTAATCTCACGTTCTGAACAGTCCCTTATAAGATTCATACAATATTATATGGACGGAGTGGATAAAACACATATATTACCGTGGGGCCAAGGAGTTTACTGCGGTGTACTGAGTTACTGGTTCCAGTCTGCTTTTTGGTAAATCAAAGCAAAATGAAGATGTCTCCTTGGTCGAGCATAAACGCGGCTAGTAAACGGCGTTTCATTTTCAAACGGAGGAGTATTAAATGCTATTAATCGAGCCCAACTTTTTGGGGAAAATGAAGAAATTCAATTGGGTTGTACTGAGTGAACTTTGTTGGGCCCATCCTGAGTGTTCTTGTTTTATCCACGCCATCCATCCGTTTTTACAATTGATTGGAACTGTTAAGCTCAAAATTGAAGTATATCCAGATCTCAAGTGGACCGTACCACAGGAAACGGTGGGAATAATGATTTCTACCGTTGAAACCTTTTTAGCGCCTACAATGATGCTTATTTGTCATCCAACCTATTCAAAAGATCACGCAAACATGGATTAAAAGAAATCATAAATATCAGCTTGATCCAAAACTTCTGTGGCCCCTGAAAATTTTTCGACACTAAACATTCAATTTATACTGTTTCCTATGATGTGGTCCACTTGAGATTTGTATATGATTCATTTTTGGTCTCATTCTCTTAAAACGTCTGATAGTATAGATGGATAGAGTGGATAAAACACATATATTACCGTGGGGCCAAGGATTTTACTGCGGTGTACTGAGTTACTGGTTCCAGTCTGCTTTTTTGTAAATCAAAGCAAAATGAGGATGTCTCCTTGGTCCAGCTAATCGCGGCCAGTAAACGGCGTTTCATTTCCAAACGGAGGAGTATTAAATGCTTTTAATCGAGCCCAACTTTTGCGCCAATGAAACGCACTGAAGTGTTCAGTAGCGAATCCGCGCCCCATGCCTTTCTGACACGTGTGGTGTGCTGTCCACAAATCAATACCGGCACTCCGCGACAGGCTAGAGTCGGCGCCTATTATTTAATGCCGTGGCGGTTTTGTTTACTCGGACCACAGCGCGCAAGTCGAGCTCCCATTTAGGAGTTTTTTATACCCCAGCAGAGCGTGATTCGTCGTATGCATGCATACTGTTACTAATACACGTGCCGTGCATTTGCTCCAGCCTAATCTGTTCCCCATCATGGTACCCAGCCTTGTTTAAATCATTTGGAGGTGACTGCAAATGCAAACAAAGGTCATTAATATTCGTACCTGTAATAATATGTCTGAATATTCCAATAACTCTTGAGAACAAGCATAGTAGCCTACGGTTTAGACATTTTTTTCACAGGCATGGCCCATTTATCCTGATAATGGGATTTGATTTGATGCGCATTAAAGGAAGGCCAGGATCTAATACAAATGTTTTTACATTGAGTTTAATGTACATACGACGTGTGGAGTCCACCGTGATATGTTCATGACATTGAAATCGTCCGTCATGTGTACCGCTCATGTTTGCCTTGGGCGTAAAAAAATCAGGACATTCCAAAACTCACGTTGACCTCACCCTATAAAATTATGCCTAAAAACTTTAGAAATATGTTTTCTGCCCACTTGAGTTTTGTATAAGGCTGTTTAATTTTTTGGTTGCCTGTTCATCGTGGTTAAGCGCATCTTTTGAATGGATTAGAAGGCATAGACAACATACGGAGGTCCCACACATTCTGTAGAAGGTTTTTAATGGCGGGCTGGCATCTCCATGGCAATTGCTCTCATGCTGTGGCCCACCTGGGTTTTGGATCCACCAAATTTTTGGGCATCAAGGAGAAGATTTGGGTTGCAAGTGATAAGCGGATTGGATGTCATTGTTGAAATTTGATTTTTAAAAAATCAATTTTTTAGAAATTTTGTTTTGATGTTAAAATAATTTTGAAAATTTTCAAATGAAAAATCGTGGTTTTCTATTTTCTCCATTATCAGAATTGAAAATAGAATTTTTTTGGTTTATATGTCGAGGTGTGTGTAGCATTCTTAATTGGAGTTTTGGATATTAAGATGCTCGGGTTGAGTGGAACGGGCATGCATTTGGGTTTGGGCACGGGCAAAGGAGTGGGTATTGTAGCCATGGTGGTGCTAGCGGGCGTACTTTGCACTTCACACATGTCGCAGATTGGTCGCTCCGCCCCGAGACGGCGCGAGTAGTCTGATATAAGCCTGGGTGCGAGTGATTTGATATGAGCCTAGGTTTTACAGGCTATAGAAAATGATTAGATTATTAATCCGAAACAGACAATCCTTTTTTAGAACTGCTAGCAGCCTTAAAAGTAGGGATGGGCATCGAGTCGAGTCGAGTCGAGGTGGGCCAAGCTCGGCTTGGCTTGTCCATGATGTACTTGAGTTCGAGCTCGAGCTCGAGCTCAGCCTTGAGCTCAACATTGAAGCTTGGCTTGTTTGCCAAAGCCGTCAAGTCGAGCTAGTGGTTCGAGTCGAGTCGAGTTTACTTCGATTCAAGCTCGAGCTTTTTCATATGTTCACCATTTGGGCTTTTGATCTTTTCATCAAAGAAGCCAATAGACTATCCAGTAGCCACTTCTTGAAGAGGACAGTTACGTTAGATGTTTGTGCTAGTGATCTTTCTATAGAATCAATCAGTAGAATATCAATGATATCATTATCGATCTTTCCATAGAATTAAGTTTGTAAAATATCAATGATATCATTACCTTATTTAGATATGAGAAAAACATTGTTAATGGTACCTTAATTCATATTTAAGAAAAACATTGTATAAGTTTCACAATTCTAGTTATGAAATCATGATCGTGGATTTGATTAAGTGAAAAAAAACAACAATGGACATTCAGATTGGGCATTTCTTTGTGATTTTACAATAAGTGGGGCTAGTAAGATGTCCTAGGTTAGATTGAGCATTTATTTGTGCTTGATATCTTTTCATTAATTGGGCCCAAAAGTATATTCACTGGCTACATCTTGAATATGGATAGTCGAATTGAGGATTGATGTTTGTGTTGCGTGCTAACCAAGTCGGGATTGACGAAAATCAATGGATAAAAAAGGGGGTGAGTGCTAACCGAGTCGGGATTAGCGAAAATCAATGGTCTTCTTCGCTTGGTGATATCGAATGGGTAGGCAGCGAGTAGGCTGCAACAGCAGGCAGCGTGTTGGTTGTGTGTTGGTGGTGGTGGTGGTCCGGTGGATTGCTATTGATCGGGCACCTGGATGGCGTGCGGCGAGTAGGGAAAGAGAAGAAAGGGAAAGGGGATGCGTGCGGATAGCATGCTCGTTTTGCTGGAGAGTGGAGAAGACTGGTGGTGAGTGGTGGTGGTCCGGGCAGGCGTATGGCTGGCATTGGGTAGAGAAAGAGAAGAAAGGGAAAGGTAAAGGGAAAGGGGGTGCGTTGTGTGCGGTCAGATAGAGTAGATAGAGTTTCTTCACTTTTTTTTTTTTTTTTTTAAAAAGAAGTTATTAAAACTTATAACTTCTAATATATATATATATATATATATATAATCGAGTCGAGTCAAGCTCGAGTTCGAGCTTTGAGTTGAGTCAAGTTCGAGTTGAGTCGAGTTGAAATGCCCCCTGGTCAAACTCGGCTTGAACTCAACTCGAGCTACAAAATATAAGCTTCACTCAGTCCGAGTCAGCCATTCAAGCCGAGTCAATCTAAGCTGACTCGAGCCGATAGAGCGAGTTATTCGAGCTAGCTCAACTCGTGAACAACCCTACTTAAAAGCCACAACAGTCTAAAAATGGATGGGCCATGATGATTTAACGGTCAGATCTTTCAATCTAACGATCTAGAATGACCCAGATTAATAATCAATGGTCGAAAATATTTTTTCAAACGTTCCGAACCATTGATGACTATCTAGCAACGATCTATTCCCCTAATGCTTATATAAACTAAACCATTCCGATTCAAAATTCATCATCTCCAATAGATTTATTTCAAAACCATCAAATCTTATATATAGTAATCTCCTTCTAAGAATATTACAAATAGGTCCACTAATAGAGTTTGTCAGAAGATCAACTATGCTGAAAAGTTCATAAGTGGACCCTTCATGATTCCTGCAACCAAGATCTAGATAGGCTTGTCTTATTCTGGAAGTAATTTGTCTGTAACTCATTAGCAATTCATAAAAGGGCAAATCACACTTTAAGAACAACCTAATTTTTACGTGATTCAGCTTAGTGAAACACAAGAAATAATTTTACTTTAACATTTTTTATTTTTTTAGTATTTCTAACATATTTCACAACAGTTGTGAAAACATCACAATGTGCTCCATACATCGATCGATCCGTACAATAATCTAGTGTGGAAATGATTGTTATGGTTGCAGCCTTTCTTTATTTGCATGGATTGATGTGAAGTGTCTATTTATTTACCAATTGTATATAATGCGAATGAGTAATGGACAATTTTATCCATGTCATTTGTATTTAGAGATTGATGAACCTTAGATTTTAACAGGACATTGAAATGGATTCAGAGTACACGTAGGGACAATTAGGTAAAACATGCATGTCTTTGTCTGAGTATGCAACCGGTTTCAAATTTTACCATCTCTTGGGAAGTTTTAGTTTTGGTAGCCTGCGTATTCTTTCCCTTTTCTCTATAGCCCATGTTAGTTTGCACCCTCTCTCTCCTGCATGTGGTCTGAGACCTTGACCACAGGGGCCTACCTCGATGGAATGTGGCTGAGACCCTGACCACAGGGCCTCCCTAGATGTATGCATTGTATATAGAGCTGTACACGAGTCGAGCCGAGCTAAGTATTGCCCAGCTCGTGCTCGGCTCGGCTCGGCCTTTGAGCTCGGAACAACAGCTCGTGCTTGGCTTGTCCGAGTTTTAGCCGAGTTCAAGAAGATTTCGAGCCGAGTTAGAGCAGAGTTTTTGAGTCGAGTCAAAGTGATTTTCAGAACAATTAGGAATCAAAGGTACTTACCAGGCGGGGCAGGGACAAGCAACAAGGACGACCGGCACTGGACAGGGAAATGTGTGAGAAAGAGGAGAGAGAGAGAGAGAGAGAGAGAGAGAGAGAGAGAGAGAGAGAGAGAAGAAGAAGAAGAAGAAGAAGAAGAGGGAGCGCCGTATGGTTGTTGTGGCTACTAGAAAAGTCGTCAGACAAGTGAGGGAAGAAGAGGGACAGTTGGACAGGGCGATCGAGCGGCTGGGACGGCCGATGGGAGAGAGGGGAACGAGCGCTGGGATGGCCGGAAATAGGGGAATGCTGAACGAGCACTGGGATGGGCCGGATGGCCGATGGGATGACTGTGAGAGGGTGAGGGTTTTTTTTTTTTTTTTGAACGGGCGGTAGGAGGGATGGGCGATGGGGTTAGGGCTTAGGGTTTTTTGTTTTGGAAATTAGAAGGGTATATATACCATAGTCCCTGTACCGAGTTGAGTCAGAGTTTAGTCGATTTCGAGTACTATTCGAGTCAAGCCGAGTCGAGCAGGGTCAAGGTCGTGCTCAACTCGAACTCATTTCAAGCATCAAAAATCAGCTCGTGCTCAGCTCGAACTCATCTCGAGCTGAGTCGAGTTAAGATTTTTCGAGTTGAGTCAAGCGAGTTACTGAGCTAACTCTGCTCGTGTACAGCTCTAATTATATATCTAATTTGTCCATCTGTTTTACCTGTTTATTTTAATTCATGGTTAGAAAAATGAAGTAAATAAAAACTTTAAGTGTACAACACCACAGGAAATAGTGATTGTTGTGGGCCGCGGAAGTTATGGACTAAGATGATGTGTGTGTGTGTGTGTTTTTTTTTTTTCTCCTTTCATCTGGTTTGTGTGACCTCATCAACAGGTTGGATGATCAATGAACGTTACGATAGACATTAGGAAGTTTTTAATGGTTGTCATTCAATGACCAATGGTGTGGTACACCTAAAATTTGTTTCTACTTCATTTTTAGAAAAATATCCTAAATAAGTTGCATAAGCACATGATTGATGCTCGAACGTGCATCATCATGACCCAACCGTACTCAATCATGCTACAATGGAAAGTACAATGTCTATGTTGGGCTGGTGGGTTCCAAAGGCTTCCCAATTTAGAAATGACCCATATTTTATTTTATTTTATTATTACTTTTTTAAATGACCATCCCATCTTCAGTTTTTGGTCAATAATGGAATCAATATACCATAACCTGGTAAGAAATGGTGGGCCCCGCCTCAAACATCTGGAGGTGCGTTGCCACGTTTGGAGAAAATTAGAAAAATAAAAGAAGAAAACTTTAATACTCTAGCAGTGCAATGGAAGATATGCAGGCAGTATGAAATTGCATTCACATTAAAATTAAATGAATCGGTTTAAATCATGGGGACCAATTTAGATGGCTTATAAATAGGGGTGTACATCAAGTTGAACCGAGTCGAGCTGGCCTCAACTCAAATCGACCAGGCCACTAGCTGACCTCAGCTTGAACTCAGCTTGGCTCGGACCTTGAGCCTGACTGGCCAGGTTGGCTTGGTTCGGTCAGTAACTCAAGCCAACTCGTTCTGAGTTCGAGCCAAGATCGAGCCGAGTTTGCCATTGAGGCATTTCCACAAACACTTGAACTGCACCTTCAAAATCCGTTTACATGTGAAACAACAGAAGCAATGATTTTATTGGTATTTTATCAAACACCTTCTAAGCAACATAAGAAACTAAGAAAAATCAAGAGAAAAAAAGGAGTATTTGTTTCATGTACATATCTTCGTTGAGTCATTTTATCAAACATTTGGTGAGCAACATCAATGGCAAAGTAATCGAGTCATCGAACTACTTCGATTCGAGTTCGATTCAAGTTGGATTTGATCGAAGCCGAGTCTAGGTGGGGCCTGCTGGACTTCGGCTCGAACTCATTTTCAAGCTCAAAAATCATCTCAACTCAGACCGTACTCAACTTCGAACCAAGTCAAATCGATCTTTTTTGAGTCGAGCTGAGCGAGCTAACCAAGCTAGCTCGGTTCGTGTACACCCCTACTTATAAACAAAAAATTTCACTGATTTGAGTTTCTAGCTCGGTGATTACTGGATGCCTGATGGATGGTTGAAATTGGAAATAGTCAAGGGTCATATTTCAATAAATGGCCATTAATAAGAGGTCAGGATAGTTCAATCGGCCTTTCTTTTGGATGATAACCTATCCACGGTGGGTCCCACAATTTGGATGAGTTATCTTGACTTATTGTACACCACGTGTACAACTCAAAACTCCACTCAATTCATGTCTGAGACATCAAATTCCACCCATAGGTGGTGAAATTAATCCCACTAGGCGTGAGTGGTGTGGTGGTGTGTCTGCGTGTTTGAAAAAAAAAAAAAAGCACTTGGAAACGGCTTTTTTCCTTGATCCTTGTCTCCGTACAGGTGGGCCCATTGATTGGTGATCCAAACCATAGATCTGGTGGCCAAATGTGGGCGATGGGACCCCAAAATATTCCTTATACAGTAATCATAAGTTCGTTTCGTTTCACCAATGGCATGCAAATATACGGTTGAAGGGAAGCGGATTGCGTCCTGCCCCTACCTGGACGTACTTATACAGGTAGGGGCTCTGTATATGAGTTTTATCCACACCTTCCTCACATTTTATCAAACCATTTTAGTATATGAGTTAAAAAATGAGGCAGATCAAAGGGTCGTGGACCAAGCATCGGGGATTGAATGCCACCCGTTGAAAACTGGGCCACGGAAGTTTTGGATTAAGCTGATATTTGTGCTTCCTTGGATATGTTTACGTAACCTTATAAAACAGATTGGATAGTAAATATTCATCACTGTAGGCCTTATGAAGGTTTCAACGATTCCAACGGTGCCGCTTGAATATCGGATCCGAGTCTTTTTGGCTCGAGAAATTTAGGACTGTAGACCCGACCTTTTAGCCAGCCTTTTTTTTTATGAAGGAAGGTAAACTTTGTTTTGCATCTTAGACCTGCTCGTACGGACAAAAAATTTGAGGACGAAAATACCCTCCCTTGCGAAGACGGGCGCTGACGCTCCTCCAGCCGAGAGTTGTACGAACGGCTCAAAAGAGATCAAAGTTACATGGCCCCACAACTATGTATTTATTATATTCACAACGTTTATCCATATTTTGAGATCATTTCGGAGCATTATCCAAAAAAAAAAAATCATATCCAAAGATCAACTGGACCACACCACAAAGAGCTGCAGCAAAATTGATTTTCACCGTTAAAAATTTTATAGGGCCCACCATAACATTTGCTTTACATCCAATCTATTCATGAGGTCACAAAGGCCTGGATGAAGAGGGAAAAAAAGTTTTCATAATGATCCAAAACTTTCGTAACCCCTAAAAGGGTTTCAATGGTAGATGTTCAATTCCTGCCTTTTACAGTGTGGTCCACTTGATAGTTAGATCTATCTTATTTTGCGTCCCAAACCTTAATATGAGCTCTCCAAATAGATGGATGGTTTGGATATAACATAGACATCATGACGGGACCCACAAAAGCAACATAGCAAAAAAAAAAAAAGGGCCGCGGCACTGCTTGTCCGCTACGGTAATAGGTACGGTTATAATTCATAGCTAAAGTGTATCGAAAATTCCAAAATTTTAAGGCAAACTCGCTGGATAGTTTTGAACTTTTTCGATATATCGGAGAAAGATCGTCGATATATTGACGAAAGATCGTAGATATATCAACATATCGTCGATATATCGACGGAATTATAGCTACGGTTATAATCCGTAGCTAGAGTGTATTAAAAATTGTTATCTATGACTAACGTCGATATATCGATGATATGTAGATAATATCGACAACTTATGTCGAATATATCGATGATATGTAGATAATATCGACAACTTATGTCGAATATATCGATGATATGTCGATAATATCGACGTTTGCATCTTTTGTAAAAAAAATAAAAAAATATATATTTTTTTGTTTTGTTTTCGTTTAGGTTATAGGTTTAGGTTTAGGTTATAGTTTTTTATTTAGGTTATAGGTTAACGGTTTAGGTTTAGGTTATAGGTTTTTGGATTTGAGAATGGGTTTGGGTTTGGGTTTAAGTTTAGGTTATAGGTTTTTGGATTTGAAAATGGGTTTGGGTTTAAGTTATAGGTTTTGGTTTTGGTTTTGGTTATAGATTTTAGAATTTGAGAATGGATTCGGGTCTAGGTTATAGGTTTTGGTTTTGGTTTAGGTTATAGGTTTTGGTTTAAGTTATAAATTATAGGTTTAGGTTATAGGTTTTGGGATTTGATAATGGGTTCAGGTTTATGTTATTGGTTTTGGTTTTGGTTTAGGTTATAAGTTTTGAGTTTTGGTTTTGGTTTAGGTTTAGGTTATAGGTTATTGGATTTGAGAATGAGTTCGGGTTTAAGTTATAGGTTTTGGTTTTTGTTTAGTCTATAGATTTTGATTTAGGTTATAGGTTAACGGTTTAGGTTAAGGTTTAGGTTTAGGTTATAGGTTTTTGGATTTGAGAATGGGTTCGGGTTTAAGTTATAGGTTTTGGTTTTGGTTTAGGTTATAGATTTTGGAATTTGAGAATGAGTTCGGGTTTAGGTTATAGGTTTTGGGATTTGAGAATGGGCTCGGGTTTAGGTTATAGGTTTTGGTTTTGGTTTTGGTTATAGGTTTTGGTTTAGGTTATAAGTTATAGGTTTTGGTTTTGGTTTAAGTTTAGGTTATAAGTTATAGGTTTAGAGATTATAAGTGTAGGTTTAGGTTTAGAGATTTGAGAATACATTTAGGTTTTGGGTTTAAGTTATAGGTCTAGGTTTAGGTTATAAGTGTCGGTTATATGTTAAGGTTTAGAGAACTGAGAATAGGTTAAGGTTTAGGTTTAGGAAATCGGGTTCGGGACCAGGTTTAGGTTTGAGTTTTTAAGTTTAGGTTTAAGTTAAAGAGTTGATATTAGGATTAGGTGTAGGTTTAGGTTTAGGGATTTGAGAATACATTTAGGTTATAGGTTTAGGTTTAGGTTATAAGTGTCGGTTATATGTTAAGGTTTAGGGAACTGAGAATAGGTTAAAGATTAGGTTTAGGAAATCGGGTTCGGGACCGAGTTTAGGTTTGGGTTTTCAAGTTTAGGTTTAGGTTAAGGAGTTGATATTAGGATTATGTGTAGGTGTAGATTTATGTTTAGGGATTTGAGAATACATTTAGGTTTTAGGTTATAAATGCAAGTTATAGGTTTAGGTTTAAGTTAGGTTATAGGTTAAGGTTTAGGGAATTGAGAATAAGTTAAAGTTTAGGTTTAGGGATTTGAGAATACATTTAGCCCTAAAAGGGTTTTAATGGTAGACGTTCAATTCCCCACTGCCTTTTATAGTGTGGTCCACTTGATAGTTAGATCTATCTTATTTTTCGTCTCAAGCCTTAATATAAGCTCGTAAAATATATGGACGGTTTGGATAAAACACATACATCATGATGGGACCCACAAAAGTTAAAAAAAAATAAAATTCAGTTTGCCCCGCTCAATTTTCAGTTTGCACCGCTCAATCATGATGTATGTGTTATATCCAAACCGTCAATATATGAGCGGGGCAAACTGGAAATTGAGCGGGGCAAACTGAAAATTGAGCGGGACAAACTAAAAATTGAGCGGGGCAAACTGATTTTTTTTTTTTTTGCTATGTTGCTTTTGTGGGTCCCATCATGATGTATGTGTTATATCTAAACCGTCCATATATGAGCGGGGCAAACTGAAAATTGAGCGGGGCAAACTGAAAATTAAGTGGGGTAAATTAGAAATTGAGCGGGGCAAACTGAAAATTGAGCGGGGCAAACTAAAAATTGAGCGAGGCAAACTAGAAATTGAGCGGGGCAAACTGAATTTTTTTTTGCTATGTTGCTTTTGTGGGTCCCATCATGATGTATGTGTTATATCCAAACCGTCCATATATGAGCGGGGCAAACTGAAAATTGAGCGGGGCAAACTGAAAATTGAGCGGGGCAAACTAGAAATTGAGCGGGGAAAATTGAATTATTTTTTTTTGCTATGTTGCTTTTGTGGGTCTCATCATGATAATGGGATCAGATTTAGGTTATAGGTTTTGGTATTGGTTTAGGTTATAGGTTATAGGTTTAGGTTTAGGTTTAGGTTATAGGTTTTGGAATTTGATAATGGGTTTGGGTTTATGTTATAGGTTTTGGTTTTGGTTTAGGTTATAGGTTATGGGTTTAGGTTTAGGTTATAGGTTATGGGATTTGAGAATGGGTTTGGGTTTAGGTCATAGGTTTTGGTTTTGGTTTAGGTTATAGGTTTTGAGATTTGGGAATGGGTTCAGGTTTAGGTTATAGGTTTTGGTTTTGGTTTTAGTTTAGATTTTGGTTAAGGTTATAGGTTATAGGTTTAGGTTTAGGTTTATGTTAGGTTTAGGCTATAGATTTTGAGATTTGAAAATAGTTTTAGGTTATAAGTGAAAATCCTCCCTATCTAAGTTCATCACAGTGAGCCCCCTAAAAAAAAAAATAATTTTAGTTTGCCCCGCTCAATTGGAAATTGAGCGGGCAAAGTAGAAATTAAGCGGGGCAAACTGAAAATTGAGCAGGGCAAACTGGAAATTAAGCCGGGCAAACTGGAAATTGAGCGGGGCAAACTAGAAATTGGGCGGGGCAAACTGATTTTTTTTTTTTTTTTTTGTTATGTTGCTTTTGTGGGTCCCATCATGATGTATGTGTTATATCCAAACCGTCCATATATGAGCGGGGCAAACTAAAAATTAAGTGGGACAAACTAGAAATTGAGCGGGGTAAACTGGAAATTGAGCATACATTTAGGTTTTAGGTTATAAGTGTAGGTTATAGGTTTAAGTTTAAGTTAGGTTATAGGTTAAGGTTTAGAGAATTGAGATTAAGTTAAGGTTTAGGTTTAGGGATTTGAGAATACATTTACGTTTTAGGTTACAAGTGTGCAATATAAGTTTTGGTTTAAGTTAGATTATAGGTTAAGGTTTAGAGAATTGAGAATAAGTTAAGGTTTAGGTTTAGGGATTTGAGAATACATTTAGGTTTTAGGTTTAGGCTTAAGTTTTAGGTTTAGGTTTAGGTTTAGGTTTTGACCAGGGGCAAACATGAAATTGAGTGGGGGTAAACTAGAAAATCAGCGGGGCGAACATGAAATTGAGCGAGGGAAACATGAAATTGAGTGGGGCAAATTAGAAATTGAGCGGGGAAAACATGGAAAATGAGTGGTGCTTGTTTAATTTTGTGACGATATCTATCATGCCATTGAGCGAAGGGAGCATTATCAGTTTGAACGGGGCACACATGAAATTCAGCAGGACAACCTAAAAATTGAGCGGGTCAAAATAGAAATTCAGTGGGGCAAACAAGAAATTCAGCCGGGCAAACAAGAAATTCAGCAGGACAACTTGAAAATTGAGCGGGTCAAAATAGAAATTCAGTGGGGCAAACAAGATATTCAGCAGGAGAAACATGAAATTGAGCGAGGCAAACTAAGAAACGAGCGGGGTAAGTATGAAATTAAGCGAGACAACTGAAAAATGAGCAGGTCAAACATGAAATTGAGCGGGGCAAACATGAAATTGAGCGGGGCAAACATGAAATTGAGCGAGACAAACTAAGAAACGAGCGGGGTAAGTATGAAATTAAGCGAGACAACTGGAAAATGAGCAGGTCAAGCATGAAATTGAGCAGATCAAGCATGAAATTGATCGGGACAAACTGAAAATTGAGCGGGGCAAACTAGAAATTGAGCGGGGCAAACTAGGAAATGAGCGGGAAAAATTTAAATTTTGAGCGGGAGAAACTTGAATTGATGGATTTAAATAATGAATATCCAATCACTATTATTTTCTTGTAAGGAAAGAGGGGAAGAAGGATTATGTGCCTCGTTCAATTTCTAGTTTGCCCCGCTCAATTTCTAGTTTGCCCCGCTCAATTTTCAGTTTGTCCCGATCAATTTCTAGTTTGCCCCGCTCAATTTTCAGTTTGCCCCGCTCATATATGGACGGTTTGGATATAACACATACATCATGATGGGACCCACAAAAGCAACATAGCAAAAAAAAAAAAAAAATCAGTTTGCCCCGCTCAATTTCTAGTTTGCCCCGCTCAATTTTCAGTTTGTCCCGCTCAATTTTCAGTTTGCCCTGCTCAATTTCCAGTTTGCCTCGCTCAATTTCGAGTTTACGGGTCCTATCATGATGTATGTGTTATATCCAAACTGTCCATATATTTTACGGGTTAATATTAAGGCTTGAGACGAAAAATAAGATAGATCTAACTATAAAGTGGACCACACTGTAAAAGGTAGTGGGGAATTAAACGTCTACCATTGAAACCCTTTTAGGGGTTACAGAAGTTTTGGATCATTCTAAATTTTTTTTTTCCTCTTCATCTAGGTCTTTTTGACCCTATGAATGAACTTAGATGGGGAGGATTTCTCACAAACATCACAGTGGGCCCCCTAAAGGTTTTGAATGGTTGACGCTCATTCAACACTGTTTCCTGTAATGTGGTACACTTGAGATTTGGATATATCTCATTTTTAGTCTCATACCATAAAATGATCTCGAAAAATATATGGACGGCATGGATGAAAAGCACACATCAAGGTGGGGCTCACATATGGACGGCTGGTGGCAGGCAGAGTACCCAATCCGTTTCCTTGAAAGGAGGGGTATTTTCGTTGAAAGGAGGTGTATTTTCATCCTGAAATTCTGAATCCTCACGTGCGGGTCTAAGTTGCAAAACAAAGTTTGTCTTTTTTCATAAAAAAAGCTGGCTAAAAGGTAGGGTCCACGGTCCTAAATTTCTCTTCGGACTCATGCCCTAAAATAATATAGTAAAATGGATGAACGGTGTTGATACAGTGGACCTCAGAGAGTCTCTTCCTGAATTGAATCCGTCTAGCCCCGCGGCAGGAAAACAATAACAACGCTCCTTTTATCCACATTCAGTGGTGCGACTTGATCCATTTATACGTGCCTGCGTATCAAGCTTCATCTCCGGCAGAGTAGTAAATAACTCCCTATCATGATCTACTCCGTCTCCCGATAATCTCCATCACCAATCCGTCCTGAATCTGAAGTTGAATGTAAAGACCATATACGCCTGGCCATCAAGAGGCCCACCTAGCAATTACTAATTTTGTCCGTACACGTCTGGCCATCAAGAGGCCCATCTAGCATTTACTTATTTTGTCGTATTATCATTGTCATGGTGAGTGATTGAAAGACACCGTGAGACAAGACAACTGTGTTATGAGTGTACAAGTGTATCTTGCGGATTGGATCCTTACTTATACCTCAATGGAAAACTGAGGAGACTTTCAACACTAAGGTCATGAGTTCGAATATCCATTGCGGTGAAAAACAACTCTAACGTAGAGGTGTTCGCTGAAACCGAGCCTGATAGGCCAACTTAGCTCCGTTCATTCACCAACTTAGGCCATTTTAGAAAGAGAGTTTAATCCAAGATCACTAGCTTAGGCCATTTCAGAAAGAGAGTTTAATCCAAGATTAAACCTATTCAGCATTTTCACAAAGCATATTGAGTGTACTTTCAATTTCTCATTGTACCTAAGTTTACATAAGTTTATAGGTATTTCATCAAATACATTATAAAAAAATACATCCAAAGAAACTTGGGTTGTACTCTAGTTGCCCAGTCCAACTCTAACCTGATCAATATATGAGTTATAAATTATAATTGAGTTTGGATCGTCTATGTTGAAGGCACAAGAATTTTCGTGTTGTCGAGTTTCATTGGTCCATATTATTTTGAATGACTCAAAGCTAATGAGATGTGTTGGATTTTTCTCTCCCAAATAGATTGCGTGTTATACAACACGACTTTTAAAATAGTTGTCATATATTTTAGCTTATTTGTTTAGAAAAATTGAAATTCTTTACAGTAAATAACTACGTATATAATCAATAAAATCATAGCTATAAAAAATAAGATATACATTGAAAATATAATAAACTAATATAATAACAAAAATATTAGCATGTATCTACCTTACGAAGCCCGCTTGGGTTGAAAATTTCCAACCCAAGGTTGCGTTGGGTTAGATTAAGGTTGAGGTATGATAACTCGACCCAACCCACTCGATTTCCAACTCTACTTACAGTATGTAAAACAATAACAACTGTTTTCTGGTATTTCATCAAACACCTTATAGAAAACTTCAAAATCAAGAAAAAATGATACTTGTTTCGTATACATATATTCTTTGCTATCAGCCGACACTTCGTTGAGTTATTTTATCAAACACTTGGTGAGCAACATCAATATCAAAGTAACCGAGTCACTAAAATGGTTCGATTCAAGTTCGATTCAAGTTGGGGTTTGATCATAGACGAGTCGATCTCGGCTCGAACTCAATTTCAAATCGAGCTTTTTCGAGTTGAGTCAATCCAACTAAATGAGCTAACTCAGTTCGTGTACAGCCCTACTCTAACATGGGTGCGTGTGCAAAAAATTAAAAAAGGTGGACGGTAAAAGATGGGCCACAAGCCATAGAGCAAGCGCGGCATCATAAGATCAGCTGGGGATAAACCTAGGATCGTCTATTCATACTAGGGTGTGGCCCACTAAAGAAGTGTTCGGGTCTAATTTTCAACCCACCGATCTTTTATGACGCAATCCACCTTTTGCACGCTTGGATATTCTGCAAAAGTGATACATTGGCTGGAAAGGAACGATTTGTATGCGAAGTTCACATGCCCCTTTGTAAGTGAACGTGTTTTTTTTAGTTGCCACCGTAGATCACTGAAAAATGCCCAAGATTCTCTAAATTCCAGGGGCAAAGTCCACCTAATAATTGGATTGACCTGATTTTTAGGTGTCATCACAGTGATGGAGTGCATCTTTTAGATGGCTTGGATGCCATACTGATATTTACGTGGACCCACCACTTGAATTTGGTAGTTTTTTGGTTGGCTATACATTATATTCTATGTTTTGCCCCACTTGATGAGGTGTGATATTTTAGCTCGCTGTACATTAAGTGTAGGAGGACTGGAGAACTTTTCAAGAAATTTCCTATTGTGCATCAAATTTGTACGTGTGGTGCTCATGATTGGTTTATCCAAGCCATTGAGCTGATGGCCACAGTCATGGATGGACCATAGATCTCCTCAATTTGTTAACTCTAACCTTTCCATTATTGATATGTAAATACAAGGTTAAGAAGAAATTGACCAACAATCTACGTCTACAGAGAAAAGGCCAAAGATTCCACGGTTAGGATCTCCCGACTTGAACCATTGAAACCATCCTGTTGATATATCGTGAACCCATGACCTCGTGTTGAAACTCTTGTGAGTCTACTACCGAGGCATTGGTAAGGACCCGGTTGGACTTATATCTTTCTATTGTTATTCATAAGCTTCTAATTATAAGGTTAGGTTGGGTCAACATTAGCGATTTTTAATTAACTGGCCCTATTTCAGGCCCAATACCAACCACTGAATACAGGAGTCCAGCTCGAAACATGAGAAGGAGTGGTTGGGGCTTTTCATTTCACGGGGCGGGCCCGACCTTTAACCAGCCCAAGTTATGAAGGTAATGAGATTGAACAAGTAGCACATATTGCTAACGTTGTAGTCAACTTGAAAGTTTGTTTTGTTAGGGAGTCGGCCAGCGGCCCCTTTGTACTGAAATAGAGGGAGTCGGCCAGCGGCCCCTTTGTACTGAAGCTATTTTGACTTGCTTTAATTGCACATTTTTCTTTCAAGGTTAGGCACACATCATAAATTACTATCCGCACGTTCATGTGCCATTGATTAGTGGGAGCCTTGAATGCAGCACCTTTGCATTCGGTGATTTTTATGAAAATTTTAACTTCTCAAAATCATGAATCTATAAATTAAAAATATATCTATATACTTGAATATTTAAAATGTCAAAAGAAAGGTGCACCAACCCGTGAGGATCAAATGCCCAAGAAATTAGGCTGATCCATTTATCAAGTGGGCCGCACGTGGAATTAGAGTCTTTTGAGAGATATATATTGGCCCATCTAATGATTGGATCAGCCTAATTTTTTTAATTTATTGTATGATAACTATAGTGGGCTCCACTTATTCAATGGCTTAGATTAGGAGTTGTTGGGCACCATGGACTTGGTGAGATTTGAGGGGATTTAAAATCCCTTCCATGCCGCACTTTTAAATTTAGGGGATTTTTATTTTTTTTTACGCACGCACACACACACCCCACACACTTATGCCGTAGAGGGATTTCACCACCTATGGATACTCAACCCTTGACGGGGTGTTGAAACTCCTAAGAGTCTACCACTGGAGCAAGAGTAAGGATCCCCGGGATTTCAAATCTCCATACAAAGAGGACTTGAAATACATCCGCGATAGGCTTTAAGGAGTTTCAACACGTGGTCTTGGGTTTGATACCCATAGGTGTTGAAATTCCACTATAATGTGTGTGGGTGTGTGTGGGTGCATGTGTGAAAAAATAAAAAATTAAATAAATAATAAAAATATAAGTAAGGATTTAATTTTAAAATCTTCTTATGAGTCGCATGTGTAACATGTGTATCATTAGGCTACTAATTTATTGAGCACGTGGCCCACCGATGATATCCCAAAATCACCACTATGTAAACCAGCAACGTCTGCAAGTAGATCCCAAAAGGTTGCTAAGCTAAATGAAATTATAATCACTAATCAGGATTAAGGGCTTTAATCACTTTTTCGCACACTGCACACGACAGCCTATCATCCATGGGCGTGGATTGGGTGTGGTGTTGGCCCAACGCCGCCTGTAGGGCTGGCGTGTTGATGTGTTGTGCGGCCCAACGTGATGTATTTATTTTATATCCATGCCTTTCATCCACTTTATTTGTGCCACCTCAGATATGTAGTAGTTTATATGATTAAGGTGAAAAGGCATACACGTTTTCAATACCGGTACCATTGAATGATTTTCTTAAATTAAAATAAATGTTGTAAATGATCTAGAAATGCAAGTGTTTTAACAGCATCTTTAATGCAGCATCACACATTTCTCATCCAGTCACATCGCACGGTCGACCGTCCCATGTGGTGGGATTTGAGTTTCCAGTCATTCATTCCTCTCTGACTAGTGCGCACCCAAGGAAAAACAAAATAAAATAATTGCTTAGATCAGTGTGGGCCCACTTTTGAATTTGTTCCACCCCAAGATCCTCATTATCAGGATTTGTTTGGTAGTTTTATAGATGGATTGTCTTTGATCCAGAACTTATTGAAAAGCAGACGTTCACACGTGTCAACTGGGAACGTGTTTGGAAGGTCACATGCGTAAAGTGGATCCTATTGATCAATATGACGTGGTTGCGAGTCAGTGTGGCTGGCTCACATTAAGTGAGTTATAGGTGGTGAAATTCCACCAGCGTGAGTGCGTGGGGTGTGTGTGCGTGCGTGAAAAAAAAAAAAAAAAGTGAGTTATACCTCTATGTTGAATTTGGATGATGTATTAGTTATATAGTCACTTTAGACCGTCTGATGATATTACGCTGGTGTGGCCCACCTGATGAGTGGAATGGCCCTGATTGTTTTAATGAGGTTGCAAAAAATTGGACCTATCTTATTTATGGCACAGATTCCACACACGTATTCCAAGTTGCCGTTTGGACCGGTTGAGAACTTGGCACCGGAAAAAGAGGAACAGCGGTCCCAATCATGTGTCCAATCCATCAACCAACGCATTGACTTTAAAATATTTTTTGTATTGCAAGTGGTATGAATTACCGCAATACATTCCGTATTCCTCATATAACATTATAAACTTCCCATTTTTATAAACTTAAATTCCATCAAAATTTCAATGGGGCCATATCTCTCCTTTCTCTCTTGACCTTGGCATGATATTGCATTCTAGGATGTATGGGCTTCTTTAGCACAGGGATATCAGTAAAATACCATAGTATTTTGGCCCTCCGAACCCATGTCTGAGTTCAAATTGTTCCTTTGACAAAAGCAGTACTATTTTATACCAAATCAACCTTTGGTAGATGAAATTGTACTTGACGGACAAGATTTTACAACGATGCTGAACACCTATATTTATATTCAAATTGCGTGTCATGTGTTAAGGGCACATATCAAGGGATAATATGAATAAAATACATGTATCAAAAGTATTACCCACAGATGCAATGTATTTCAAATTCTACTAGAAATCCTATTATATCTCTAATTGTAACTAGAATGTCAAATATTTGCATTAATCTAATACTTCCCATCAATTCCAATTGCAGGGTGAAATTTATATGGTACCAATTGCAATTACGTACCACTCAGTCCCATGCCCAAACAGGAATGCTTATTTAATCCATGGGAGTAAATGGTGTGAAATTATATTAGATGTGTTTAACCTCATTAATGTACAATGATTATATGTCTGGAAATACTATAGTGTTTTGGCCATCCAACTCATGTTTGGGTTAAAATTCTTGCTACGGATAAAAATATTGGATTAATCAAAAATTCATTTAGACTATAGAATTGTAATCAATATATCAAATTTACAACGGACATTAGTCACTTGGACACTTATATAACCATAATGTCACATGTAAACGGCATATATGGATGGGCAACATAGTTAAAACACATCCAATGTAGGGCCCGCATGTATAATGGATTTCAAAATCCACGTAAACCCCGCATGGGACCAATTGCAATTCCATCCAACGATATCTCAACCTTTCTCATCCTACCCAAATGTTAGATGGAATTTGCATATGACTAAATGCAATTACATCACACATAATCCTATCTAATACATGTAATTATCCTATCTAATACATGAAATTTCTGTAGACGAAGATGATAAGGGAGGCCATGCAAACTTTGGGCTGCTTTGATCTCTGGTATATGCATTGTTAGGCCCTGTGAAGCCTGATTATAAAAAAATATACTGTTGACCTCGCTAACACTTTCTGGACCATAACTTCACATGGCGTTTCACACTTTCTGGACCATATATATTCTATTGTGAGAGGGAGAGAGAGCTGTCTTATAATTTCTGTCGTTTTGTTTTTTGTTTTTATTTATTTATTTATTTATTTTAAAACCTTAATTCACTTACATTAATATATATTTCGTGGTGAGAAAGAGAGAGCAGCCATTGTATTAAAAATTGCTTTACTCATTTTGGTCTTTGAATGTATTGAATAGGTGTGAATTTATGGACATTACCAAAAGGGAACAAAATAAATTTGTGTCATAGTTTGCATCTTTTTGCTATTTTCTTTAATTTCAATATTCTTATTTGTGTGGTCAATAAGAGATCTCTTCTTCCAACATGCGTATGGCCAACAATATGTGCTTACAAACTGCTTATTTGGAGCATCATTGCTTCATCCAAAAAAAAAATAAAATCGGCCACGCAGCCTGCTCATACAAACCAGTGCATTTTCCAACATTGAAAGCGAACGCTAGGCGAGTTTTGTTTTAGCCGTTTGGCTGTTGGTTCCATATTCGATGGCTATGATTGTCCCACCTGTTTCAAAACTTTAATTTCAGCATGGCCCATCCATGGTGGAGCCTTGTACATAATCTTCTTCAATAACTGAAGTGGGTCCCATGCACGATGGAGATTAGACCTGGCCCAATCACAATATGGGTTGCCCCTAGAGTTGTGAATGAGCTATATTGACTCAATTGGGAGTAAGCCAGGCGCAACCCACTAAACGGGCCAACTGGTTAAAGCCAAGACCAATGTATTAAGCCCGTCTACCAACTGCAAGCAAATCTCTAGTTCTAAACTCCACTCGAATAGACCAAATAACTTGGTGGGCCTTACTTTCAAATAAATTGCAGCTATTTCAGAGTTTTTTCTATTGAAGTACCCTTCTATTACTATCAATTAGCTTCTCTAAAAAGGTGGGCCTTTCACGTAAAAAGATTCATAATCAGGCCCATATGTGACCCACAGCTCAACAAACCAGCCCAAACCCATGTAAGAAGAAAGATGGGCCATGAGGCCCGTGGGCTGAAAATGATCATTTGCCAACCCTGGGTACCTCTGCCTTGTAATGCACCTGTAGAGTAAAACATTTGTTCGTGAAGCTCAAAAGTATTATATATGGAAGTCCTTCCAATGACGTAGACCTCTCATCTAGTGTGCTGTGTTTTTGATGGACCGTGATGAAAAAAATTTAATAATCCAACGGTCATGATTGTTTGGACAATGAAATGCAAATTGTAGCCGTTGTCCAATGCTGCCTAACCTTTTACCCATTTCATTGTAATTGGGTCATGCTCGATCAACCCAATTGGACCCATATGATGAGTCAATCAGCCTGGCTTTTGAGATAAGTGATCTGCATGGTTGGATCGAGCATCTAAGAGGCCAGATCTATGATGGTTGAATAATAATATGATCCTTGCCGAAGAGGAAGTATACAGTACCTTTCATCTTCAATGAGTTGGTGCAAGTGGGGCTGATGGATTTTCAGAACTTGTGCTTGGGTGGTCACGACTCTCTGATTTGTGTTAGACTCAGATATTTGGATTGGGCATGGACCAAGTCCTTAGCTACGTTGGACTCAGATATCCTTTGGGCCAGCCCGTACTTGCCCATTTGTGCCTGTCCTAAATGTTGGTGACTCATTATCAGATGCATGTGGCCTACATTACCATAATATTTTTGGGCGGTCCAAGTTTCCCTTAGGGTCTCTCCTAGTGGAATTATCAGTTCTATGGAGAGGTGTATGTGGCGAGCAGCGGCTTAGTGAAGAGCTACATACCCAGTCCCTGTCCCAGCCCAGCCCACCAGATAGGCATTTAGGTCCAAGCTTGCTAGCCAAGTACCCCTTCTAGACTCTAGTAGTCTTGAATAAGTCAGGCAAGCTGGGTACTGTGTCTTGGGCCAGTATGCATGTCCATCAAGGCCCACCTGATTTAATTCCTGGGTCTTGAAGCCCTGGCCCATTTTCCTCATCTGAAACCAGCCCACAATAAGGAATATAAGGCTACAATGAAATCGTAGTTTTAAGACTTGGATAAGCCCCGTGCACGACTCTTCTGAACTGACTAGGCCTCGGTTTGACCTGACCCAGTGTAACACCATGAGTCACCCCTGATTTGGCTGAGTTGGGTTCAGGCTAGAAAATTTAAATGGGTGGCAGATCAATCTCGAGCCAGAAATCTTGGCTGATTTAAGGAAATAGACGGCTTTTCTTGAACCCTACCCAACCCAATACCTATGAATGGGCTGGGCTAGACAATGCAACCCAGCCAGCTAAAAACCCAAAACAAAACTAATAGAATGTTAGTGTAGATGCATAGTATATGTGATGTATGTATTCACTAATTAAGCGCATGATGGGCTTGCCTTCGATCTACTCCCTGCTTAGAGACGATGATGGAGTTTTCCTTCTCAGGTTAGAGGAGATGTGGTGCGGTTTAGATGCTACAAACAGTGGAATCACCGCGTTGCTCGACCAATTGAGAGCACTGCTCAATCGATCGAGTGAACAGTGCTCGATCAGTCGAGGATCACTCGACTAAAAGTACAGCGAGCTCAGTGAACAGTGCTCGACCAGTCGAGGGTCTGGCTCGACAAGTCGAGTGAATAGTCTTAACCGATCGAAGTTACGCAGATTTGAGTTCGGATCTTATGCAAATTATGGAAATCTGAGGTGGTTTCCAAGAGGTGCAAAAGGGAGTTGCCTAATCTATAAATAAGGGTTCGTAGGGCTTTTCTAAGGTATGCAAGAGGTAATACTAGAGGGTTTCCTAAAGTTTTGCAAGGGTTTGCTAAAGGGTTTAGGGCTATCAAAGGTATGAAAGAGAGAGAGAGAGAGAGAGAGAGAGAGAGAGAGAGAGAGAGAGAGAGAGAGAGAGAGAGAGAGAGAGAGAGAGAAAGAGGAAGCTTGTGGAAGGGAGGTTATGCTCCTAAAAGTGATCTATTATGCACATGACATCTCAGCGCTTCTTCGTCCTCGTGATCGGTGAGATCTCTCCGTTTTTCTTTCATACTCTTATTGTTTATCCACTCCTGTATGAGTGAAAAAGGTTGTAACATTCTACTTCATAGTGGATTATTGATCTGGACGAGGTCCCGTGATTTTTACCTCTTTGAGAGTTTTCCACGTAAAAATATCTTGTGTTGTGTGGCTTATATTTTGATTGCTTTATTATCCCATAATTCTGATGTATTTGGGAGGCTAGATCTTAAGGTTTTGTGTAAGGCTCCCAACAAAGTAGTATCAGAGATAAGTTCATTGAACGGAGTGGGACCAGTTCTGAAGTATGAAAGGTGGCTCATCAAGGATGATCAGTCTCAATGGTTCTAACTGGACCATATGAAAGGCTAAGATGGAGGACTTGCTTTATTGTAAGGACTTGTATTCTCCAATTCAAGGCATATCAGCAAAGTCAAAGGATATGACAGATGATGATTGGAAGAAATTGGACCGGAAGGCTGTGGAGTTTATTAGACAATGGTTGGACGATTCCGTATTCCATCATGTGTATACGGAGATCTCGGCCACTAGCCTATGACTGAAACTGCAAGGACTGTATGAGAGGAAGACAGCCGGCAATAAAATTTTCTTGATAAAATGACTTGTGAATCTCAAGTTCAAAAATAGTGGTTCTGTGGCTAAGCACATGAATGAGGTCAGCAATATTTTGAACCAACTCTCTGCTATGAAGATGTCCTGGATGATGAATTATAGGCTTTACTATTGCTTAGCTCATTGCCTGATAGTTGGGAGACCATTAGTTGTGTCTTTAAGTAACTCCGTGCCAGATAGAAAGGTATTCATAAAACAAGTAACTAGCTGTCTTTTCAATGAGGAGACAAGGAGAAAGTCTCAGGGGTGTACTCAACAAAAGGCTCTTGTGACACAAGAACGGGGGAGAGAAAAGAACAGAAAGGGCGAGAAGACACGAGATAAATTAAGAGGCAAGTCAAGCACCAGGAAGGATATTGAATACTGGAATTGTGGCAATAATGGCCATTATAAGCATGAATGTTGTAAGAATAAGAACGACAAGAAAGAAAAATGAAAGGAGAATGAATATAAATCAGATTATACTGCGGTCACTTCAGATGGTGACGTTATAGTTATTCTTTCTGTAGATCATGATGTTTGTCTCATGACTACGAGTCAGGACACTGACTGGGTGATAGACTCGGGAGCCTTGTTTCATGCGACTCCACACAAGAATTTCTTCACAAGCTACAAGTCTGGTGATTTTGGGACTGTGAAGATCAGAAATTCTGGCATATCGAAGATCATAGGGGTCGGTGATATTTGTGTAAAGACCGATGTAGGCTGCACATTAGTTCTTGGAGATGTGAGGCATATCCCAGACCTTTGCCTCAACTTAATGTTGACGGGAAGGTTGGAAGAATAAGGCTATGAAAATCGATTTGTTGGTGGGCGCTGGAAGCTCATCAAAGGTTCATTGATCACAGCCAGAGGAAATAAGTGTTGCACCCTTTACAAGGCACGTGTCAATGTGTGAAAGGGTGGGTTGAACGCAGCAGAAGATTCAGCTATTGACATGTGGCACAGGCATGAGCTTTAGGTATTAGCAAAGAAGCGGTTCCTTCCAAATGTGACAGGTATACCTTTGAAAACCTGTATTGATTGTTTATTATAAAAATAACATAGAGCTTCATTTGTTAAATCTGTTTATCATGTTAATAAAGTGCATGCAATAGATTTGGTTTATTCTGATGTTTATGGTCCTATGAGGACAAAAACGTTAGGTGGGACATTGTATTTTGTCATTTTTATATATGTTGCATCTAAGAGAGTTTGAGTTTTTGCTTTGAAATCAAATGACAAGGTCTTTGGTATGTTTAAATTGTTTTATGTTATGGTCGAGAGAGAGACATGTAGATCATTGAAGTGCATCCTCACTAACAATGGTGGTGAATACATCGGTGACTTCCACAAGTATTGTAAGTTCTTGAGTATATGGCAGGAACAGACGGTTTCCAAAACCACCCAGCATAATGGTATAGCTGAGCGAATGAATCACACCATTGTAGAGAAAATCAGATGCATGTAATCACATGCGAAGTTGCCCAAGAAGTTCTGCGGAGAAGCAATGCACACAGCAGTGTATTTGATAAACAGGTATCCATCAGCCATGTTGAATAGAGAAGTACCTGAGAAGGTGTGGATTGGAAAGGATCCATCGTACAGTGATCTTAGGGTGTGTGGATACAGGGCATCCGTTCACGTACCAAAGGATGAGAGGTTTAAGCTTGATATGAAGATCAGACAGTGTGTGTTCTTGGGGTACGGTGATGAAAAGTTCGATTACAGATTGTGGGATCCGACTGAGAAGAATCTTGTCAGGAGCAAAGATGCGATTTTCTTTGAAGATCAGTGTATAAAAGATATTGGTAAGCCATATAAGAACCAGCCTAGTTCATGTGATCTAGAGGACATAGATCCGGTTATTCCTCCCGTAGTGCCTAATGACGGGAGAGTACAACAATGTGTAGAGGACGAGGGAGTTCCTAAGGAAGATGGATTGGAAGAGCAGCCTCCACTTGATCTACTTGTTGAGCCATAGGTGAAGAGGTCATCTAGGGACAGATAGCCTCTCTAAGAGGTACTCGTTGCATGAGTACATTATACTCACTGATAGAGGAGAACCAGAAGATTATTCTAAGGCCCTACCCGACGAGCATAAGGGGGAGTGGTTGAAAGCTATGCAAGAGGAGATGAAATCCTTGCATAAGAATCACACCTTTGATATGATGAAATTGTCTAAGGGCAAGAAATCTTTGAGCAACAAGTGGGTGTTCAGAAAGAAGGTTGAATAGAAGAATTCACAGATGAGGTTCAAGACTAGACTTATGGTAAAAGGGTTTGGTCAGAGGAAAGGTATAGACTTTGAGGAGATATTCTCACCAGTGGTGAAGATGACATCCATACGGGTGTTGCTTGGGTTGACGACTAGCATGGATCTGGAGATAGAGCAATTAGATGTCAAAACTGTCTTTCTCTATGATGACCTGGAAGAAGAGATCTACATGCACCAACCAAAGGGGTTCGAAGTCCAAGGAAAAGAGCGTATGATGTATAGGCTGAGGAAGAGCTTGTATGAGCTAAAACAAACTCCACGACAATGGTATAAAAAGTTTGACTCATTTATGTTGAAGCATGGGTATGACAGAAAGGAGTCGAACCACTGTGTGTTCACTCGCAAGTTCTCAGATGGTGATTTCTTAGTTGTGCTATTATATGTTGATGACATGCTCATCATGGCTAAAGATATAAAAAAGATTGACAGGTTAAAACATGAGTTGGGCAAGTCCTTTGCTATGAAAGACTTGAGCCCGACTAAACAGATCCTAAGAATGGAGATAACCTGTGACAGAAGCAGAAGGAAGCTTTGATTGTTACAAGAGCGGTATATTGAAAAAGTCTTAGAGCGGTTCAATATGAATGCAGTAAAGTCGATTAGTACTCCATTGGATGGTTACTTCAGATTGAGCGACAAGCAGTGTCTAAAGACGAAGGCAGAGGTGAAAGACATGCAGAAGATACCCTACGCGTCAACTGTAGAAAGTTTGATATATGATATGGTGTGTACACACCCAGACATAGCATATACGGTTACTATTGTTAGCCGGTAGCTTGTCAATCATGGCAAAGAGCATTGGGCAGCGGTGAAATGGATATTACAGTATCTAAGATGCTCATTCAGGTTGAGCCTATCCTATGGTGACGGAAAACCTATGTTAGAGGGCTACATAGATGCAGATATGGCAGGCGACATAGAATTCAGAAAGTTTACATTGGTGTTCATGTTCACGTTTGCAGGGGTAGCATTTTCTTGACAGATCAAGCTACAAAAGGTCGTATCATTGTCGACGATAAAGGTTGAGTATATTATAGTCACAGAGGCATGTAAAGAGATACTTTGGATGAAAAGGTTCCTATAGGAACTTAGCATAAAGCAAGAGCAACATGTGGTCTATTGCAATAGTGAAAGTGCTATACACTTGAGCAAGAATCCAAGTCAGCAGTCCAAGTCGAAGCAAATAGAGATTCGATATCACTAGATCAGGGATACTTTGGAACAGAAGGTGTTATAGCTTGAGAAGGTCTACACGGACGATAATGGGTTAGACATGATGACCAATACTTTGCTTACAGGCAAATTTGAAGTTTGCAGAAACCAAGTTAGCTTGAAGAAGGTGAATTCCTTCTGAATTGGAAAGGGAGAAATTTGATGGGGTTTTTCTCCTCAGGTCAAAGGAGATGTGGTACGGTTCGGATGCCACAAACAGTGGAATCATCGTGCTGCTTGATCAGTCGAGAGCATTGCTTGATCATTCGAGTGAACAGTGCTGGACTAGTCGAGGGTCACTCGACTCAAAGTAAAGCGAGCTCAGTGAATAGTGCTCGACTAGTCGAGAGTCCGAATTGACTAGTCGAGTGAACAGTCTCGACCAGTTGAGGACTTTGCTCGACCAGTCGAGGTTACACAGATTTGAGTCCTGATCTTTTGCAGACTGCGAAAAATGAGGCAGTTTCGTAAGAGGTGCAAAAGAGAATTGCTTAAACTATAAATAGGGGTCCCTAGGGCTTTTCTAAGGTATGTAAGAGGCAATGCAAGAGGGTTTCCTAAAGCTTTGTAAGGGTTTGCTAAAGGGTTTAGGGCTATCAAAGGTGTGTGTGTGTGAGAGAGAGTGTAATGACCCGAAAAATTCGGTACCAAGACCCAAGTACCATCTCGATCAGAAATCACTTAAGATTAATTCTCTTAGAAATTTAACCTAAGTTACCTAGCGCTATGTTAGACTGGCTGTGAAATTAGTGCTGTTCGCTTTAAATACGTTATGTAAGACTTAAAACTTGTAAAATCAATGACGCTATGATACCCTGAAATTTAGGATCCAACTCTAAACCCATTTATTCTAGGGAATGTTTGGTAACTTTGTACTGGATCTAGACCGCGCGTCAAAAGTTCGATATCTACAATCTCAGACCATTATGACCGCTTAGTTGGACTTGACAATCGTTTCAAAAATCAAGCCCAACTGATGTCCTGACGCTATTTTACTGAGTTTGGAATGAAGAGAGTGAGAAAAAAAAAGAATTAGAAAATTAATTTTATTTTTATGAAATCTGGCACGTGTCATTTGCACGTTATTTTTAAGTGTTCTGACCATCAGAATTCAACCAAATTTCACCCTCGAATTAGGAAAATTGGCCCTTTCATGTCATGGAACTTGTAACCCTGATTTAGGTTCGGTAACCGTCGAATTGAAACTGGTCTGCCACGGACGATCTGAAAATCTGATCAGACTGAAAACTTCACTGATTAAAGATCCGATGTTAGTGAGCTTAAGTCCGACTGCAATTGATAACAGGACCTCCAGAAGCGCTCCGTTGGATCGAAAAAATTCTGATTTGGATATAACCTAAGTATACCTTGACTTGGAGTTCATTTTCGTTATGTTTGGGCTTATAAAAGGGCCTTAAACCTTTAGCTTTCTAACCCATACGAATTTTTTAAACCCTAGAGATTCCAAAGAAAGAAAAGAGAGAGAAAGTGTGAGAGAATCCGGTGATACTCCGTAGGATCCTTCCTAGTGCATCTATACTTTAAACCGGCGTATCTGAATCGTTCTTCTGGCGATTCTGACTCCGTTCTTGGGTAAGTTAAGCTAACCCTAACCTGTTTTGAAGCTCAGACTAGCTGTAGTAGAGTGCTAGCTAACCTATTTCATATAATAGGTTGTCGTTGGGCCGCAGACGAAGCGTGAGTGAACAAACTGAGTTCGTTACGCGTTTACCGGCGTAAGGTGCAGACTATATGCGCTTAGGTTATGATTTTCAACCCTTTCAATGATAGTTAATGATTTATTCATGTTATGGATGCAATTACACATGCCAAATGTGTTGTCTGTTTTGTCTTCCGTATACGTATGCTATATATTGTAAATATCGTATTTCATGTACATGTTAGAATACACGTATGCGTATAAAATCTGTTGATATGCTTGCCATGATTAATGATCGTTGTTATATGCCTGATATGTATACGGCAACTCCTAGGCGAAAGGTCTTGCCCTAATATGCGATGGTGTCAACATACGTGATGTATGTTGAATAGTATAAGCCAAGTGTTTGTTTAAATGTTTAAATGAGATAGTAGTTAGTAGAATGTGATTGTTAAGGTGGTTGAGATATGGATTTCAACCATAAGGTCTCTGTGTGGATGAATCATATGAATGCAGGATATGAATCATATGCTGGTTATTAGCTTTGTTTGTGGATGGGGCTATACTACAGTCCAGGTAATCGAAAAACATTTCGTAAATCGTGGTTGAGGTTGCTTTCACCACACAAGATGAGTTTAGCGAATCTGAGTCGTGCTTGGGCTGTTCAGCAGCGGTTAGGCCACACGGAGTGCTTATGCATTCCATGTCATTCAACTCAACGTGCGCTTGGTTTAGTTGAGCTTATCAACAAACTCGATTGACCAATGCTTGTTCACCATGTTTGGTCGCTACTGTTTGAATCTAAGACACTGAGCTTACCAGTGAAACTCCCGTAACCATGGTACCAAGATTTCCTAAGACTCATGAGCCGAACATGGTGGTATGCGACACCGTGGTCGTGCTGTCGGCCTACGCTGGGACCACAAACCTTCCCGTAGTGACCTTGAGTTTATCCTGACACCGCATGGGGGCGACGAGTCCTGATGCAGTCTTAAGGATATAAATAGGCCTGTATTGATAATGTGATAGAGGAGTGGAGCAACGATTGCGCGCAATAACCCTGACAACCCTTGCAGCGACCTAAAACCATACTATCGTATGAGATATCCTAGAACTGATAACCCTAAAAAGGATCAATGTTGGGAAATGATACAAGGGAGGTGTTTTAGCTTTCCAATCCTGCTGTATGAAAAGGACTAATAAGAACTTGGTAATCATATTCATAACACCGCATTGCATGTGCTAAGGGTGTTGGTGATAGAGCACTGAGGAAGTGAGTCATACCGCGATCGTTAGATGATGTCGCAGAGGGAATTGTGGTGAGGGCATGCATCATTCTTCATGTTATCCTTGCATTAATAAGAGATCTATGATATATTTGATTGTACTGCCTTATCATTACTGCTTGATTGGATTGATAACATGTTAACTTTTGCTATATAGTACCACTGAGTTGATCACTCACTCCCACGTTTTGGGACGGTGTTTAAACACTAACCAGACTCTGCTTTAGATGCAGGTGATGGCGACGCTGGCGAGGCAGGGCCAGACTTTGATGAGGACGAGGAGGCGTTCTCATACATGCAGTTCTCAGGCGGATTCGACTGAGCCTTGTCGTGACCAGCGGAGATTTTCTAGGATATGTATTGTATTAGTTTGAACAGTTCAAGTATATATTTTGAGACACAGACATATGTATATTGCCCTGGGCAGAGCACGTATCATTTGAGGATTTATTTTGAATAATATATGTATTTAAGTCTTACGCTTGCATTTCTTTTATATCCCTGAATTGTGTCTACTTATCTGGCTTGATCTATTTCATGTTTTATGCATTAATACAGACAACATACAATCTGCATCAAATATGTTGCATAAGTGATGTTCTGAAACTCGGGAGCTGAGTTATGCTCGACCCTCGAATTTCAGAGCGTTACAGAGAGAGAAGAAGCTTATGAAAGGGAGGTTATGCTCGTAGAGGTAATCTACTGTGCACTCGACATATCAGTGCTTTTACATCTTCGTGATCGGTGAGATCTTTCCGTTTTTCTTTTATTCTCTTACTGTATATTCACTCCTGTATGAGTGAAGAAGGTTGTATTGTTTTACTTCATAGTGAATTGTTGATCTGGATGAGGTCCCGTGATTTTTACTTCTTTGAGAGTTTTCTACGTAAAAATCTCTTGTGTCATGCGGTTTATGCTTTGATCATTTTCATTGCTTTTTTTATCTCATAATTTTGGTATATTTGGGAGGCTAGATCCTAAGGTTTTGTGCAAGGCCCCTAACAGATGGATGCTCGGACAGGATAGGTTAGGTCGGGTTGGTCGAGCCCAACCTAATGACAATTAAATGGCTGTCTCAGGTTGGGCATAGTCTTGATGAATTTGAAGTGGGTTGGTTCGGGGCACAGTGTAATGGGTTGTCAATCCAGTTCGGGCTAGGAATTCTAGCCTGTTTAGTAAATGGGTTGGACTTGGCTGATTCAAACCTGATGTGAACCTGATACATTGCCACCCAAATTGGGTCAGGGTGCCCCAATCACACATGAGACTACTCCAAGATCCACATGGGTAGAACTTTCATAAGATCCACCCCATCGACCATGTAGACTGCACCGTGTTCACTGTCAAAGCCAAACATCATGATGATCCAACACTCAGGTAGGCCACATCATAGGAAAACGCTCAGATGGGACGCCTACCATTAGTTTAGGCCCAAACCGTTCTGATGGGACAGATACCATTTGTTTAGGGCCCATCTTGGTGTTTATATACCATCCAATCCATTCATCTGGTGCACTTCATCAGGGTGAAGGAACCGCCCAAAAAATTACGGTATTCCAAAAATCAAGTTGCCATAAAATGTAAATTTAGAGGTTTTGGAATAATTTCATGGGATTGTCCAAATAAGTGTTGAACCAGTCAGACTTTTAGCATAAGGCTAACAAAGTCTGGGTTTTCCTATGTTAGAGAAAGTGTCACTATCCCCACTGTTTCTTATGAAATGTTCCATTTGGGCTTTGGATTTGCTTCATTTTTTAATTCCCAAAGCTTTATTTTTTAAATTTACACTCAAAAATAAGTTGAAAAGACGTAAAAATGGTGCGAATATAAAACACATACATCATGTTAGGTCCCACACCGCTTAACAAATCAACCCAACCCATCTTTTTTTTTTTTTTTTTTTTTTCTCTTTCTTTCCCCTTTTGTTTTGTAAGCACACATGATCACACCCACATGCACCACAATGGGTATTTGAACTCATGACCTTAGCGTTGAAACTTTCATAAGTTTTTTCTTTTCTTTTCTTTTTCGGGAGTCATTTGTGCAAAATTGCCATTATACCCTTATTTATAATGTCAGTGTTATTTAATACTTCAGTGAAGCACAAGGCTTGATAAGTAGGTAGTCAACTGTCCAGTAAATGTTCTCCAATCCTATAAACAATAAAATAAGCATAATTTTATGTTCATAAAACATTTAAAACGGGACCCATAAGTTGGATAGTTTAATTAAAAAGATTGTTATAAGATGCAGGGGCCTGATCAAGGGTTCAAGTATCCATAGGTGGTGAAATTGTGTGTAGGGGTATGTGTGCATGTGCACCAAAAAAAATAGAAAGAAAGAAAGAAGAAGAAGCTAAGCATAGCTACTAAGTGATGATTCTAGCCGTTGGAATTCTGAATTCTATGCTACAGCGGTGGTGGATAATTGTGGAGGAAGATGGATTTGAAATATTATTGAAAAATAAACTTTTGATGGCTCATATTTAAATAAAACAAAATACCATTAATATTGAAGCAAGATAAGGCAATAATGAGATTTCTTAAATGGATAAGTGGTGTAAGAAAACATTTGAAACATGATAAACTTTTAATGGCTGCATTTAAATCGAAGAATCAAACGTTACGTCAATGAAGTATCATCAGGACATCATAACTTCTAAGTGGCAACGTTAAAAGGAAAATGAATGGCTAATATCACCACCCAAGATCCAATCCAAAGTTGAAAATCTACCCAACAGATAGTGTGGGTTGGTGCAATATATGGGAAGCGGATCGTGGGACTTCCAGCGGTCATGATGCTTGTGAGAAATTCATCCCGTCCATTCATCTTCCCAGCTCATGTTAGAAATCCAGTCCCATAATGAGGCGGATGCAAAACTCAAGCGGGCTATACTATGGAAAATTTTGGGAAGTAAACGACTACTGTTGAAATATTTGTAGGTTACAGGAATTTTAAATCAGGTTAATATTTGTGGGGTTTTAAATTTATCAACATTAGCATGGACCTTATGAACTGTTTGGATAGTAAATAAACATCACGGTGAACCCTGGAAAGGTTTCAACGGTGGGCATTTCCCTCCCCACGATTTTCGTGTGGATGGTCCACTTGAGTTTTGGATCCGCCTAATTTATGGACTCATGTCTCAACATCAAGCATCAGTCCACAAAATGGATGATGGGGTGGATTTCTCATAAACATCACGTTGGCCCACCTAACTTCCAACGCGGGGTTATGGGAATCCGCGTACATCGTATCCTATCAAACCTCAAATATAGACATAGTTTATTATTATAATTATTAATTATTACTTTTTATGGACAAACCGCATGCGGTCGTAACTCGGAAGCAATTTCAAAGTGCCTACGTCTCATCAATCACATTTTGGCAGAATGTTTCTTTATTATATTCTTCTCTGGCATGAGTTGGTCTTGCCTACGGTGCCACTCCCAGTAGGATCACATGCCGAGATGGTTTGATCATCTAAACCATCCATATTCCCTTTACTCCGGTATATAAGCTATCATCTTGTAATATTTGATTATGCTTCACTGACGATCCTAAACTTCGAATTTTAGGCTTCTGATTCCCACGGTGGACTGTATAGCATGGGGTTCATAACATGGATGGATCCGATAGCCTGACCAATCAGCATGTGGGCCCCATTGGGTTCGATACATGCACGATCGTAAGTCGCGAGAGGGACGAAACGAACTAACGCAGCACCATTGTGCGTGAATCACGTGAGCAGATTAGGTGACACCCCGGCCTCACCCAAGACGGTGCGGTCCTTACCCTGGGGCCCATTTTGTTATGTGTATTCTATATCCACTCTGTCCATCCGTTTTTCCAGATCATTTTAGGTACGACTCAAAAGATGAAGGAGGTCCAATTATCAAGTAGACCATACTATAGGAAACAATGGTAAATGACTATTAATGGGCCCTAAGAGTTTTGGACCATGATTATATTTATTTTATCCCTTCATCAAGGCTTATGTGATATTATAAACATATTGGATAGAAAATAAAGACTACAAAAACATTAATCTGTGTCCGAAGATGTTTTTAACGGTAGGGTGTTCCATCACCACTCTTTCCTAGATTATGATCCACCTGATAATTGTATCTTTTTCATTTTTGGTAACATGCACTAAAATGATATGTAAAAATCGACGGACGGATTTGATACAGAATAAACACATCGATGTGAGCCCCAGGGTGAGGGCTGCACCGTTGGTTGAGTGTCCACCCCGTGAATAACGTGCATCTTTTCGCTTTTACTACTGTGGAGGTGGGCATCAGACCGAGTCGGATCGGATTGTGCCTAACCCGATTTTGTCTGATATCTAAATACACTAACTCGAACTCGTTTCGGTCTGGGGCCGGATTTGAGACATGCCATCCGATCAAATCTGACACCTTGTTGGCCTGACCCGAACTGAGTTCGACTCGGCCAGGGACAGCGAGTCGGATCGGATTAGGTACGATACTGATCAGATTTTTTAACGGTGAAAATCATTATCCTTATTGTTATTTTTGGTGTGGTCCATTTGAGCTTCAGATATGATTCAATTTTTTACCGAATGCTCTAAAATAATCATGAAAAACGGTTAAACGGTATGAATATAATAAATACATCATTGCAGGGCCCATGTTGAATTCATTTGAACCGTTCATACAATGCTCGACGTTTAAAAGTTACAACTGTGAATGGCGTCAGTGGGACTGTCCCATGCGTTGGTAGTACATGGTATTGACGTCACGTTAGCAAGTTAGGTGGGTCTAATCATGGTAAATGTGTTATATCAAAACCGTCCATCCATTTTTCGAGCTTATTTTATGGCTTGAGACAAAAAATAAGATAGATCTGACTATTAAGTGGGCCACACTGAAAGAAGCAGTGAATATTAAACATCTATCATTGAAACCCTTTTTGGGTCGCCCTTTTTTGTATAATGCTCTAAATTAATCTGTAAATATATGTGAACGATGTAGATATAATAAAAACATCACTATGGGGCCATATAACGTTGATCTCCTTTGAATAGAGTAGCATCATCTTGCCACGACACGTACCTACACCTAGGTTGAAAGCCAGCTATGTAGTAGTTGTGTGCAGTGTGTGGTACACAGCAAATCATTTTGCTATTGTACACAACAATCTCAGTTGGGGCCTACCTTGAATGCATGTGATGTATCCACGCCGTCCATTCATTTTTTATTATCATTTTAGTGGTTGAACCCAAAATTGATGTATATCCAAAGCTCAAGCGTAACATACCACAGGAAAAGGTAGAAGTATCAAAAGAATTACTCCGGATCGGATCTGTTCGGATCCATTCAGATCGGTTTTCGGGTCGGGTCGGGTCGGATCAGGGCCAATCCGAATTCGACCCGAAAAGATTTCGGATCTGGATGAGGCTACCCGATCAGCACCGATCCAGACCGTCGGATCGATTTTGATCGGGTCGGATCGGGTCTGATCGAGTCGGATCCACCGGATCGGGTCTATTTTTCCCAGCTCTACACTCAAGCTCAATTCATTTGTTTAATCATTGGGACATGGAAGGTATGCCTTAGAGAATGGAAGCGGATTAACTGGTGTTAGGGATGAAAGTCGGGCGGGTTGGTGCTCAACCCTAGCCCAACCCAAGATTCTTGTACCTCAACCCTAACCCAACCTCGGGTTGGGAATTGTCAACCCAAGCCCAACCCAAGTGGGTTCGATCGGGTTGGCCGGGATGGTCAGGTGGATATATACTAATATTTTAATGATTGCATTAGTTTATTATATTTTAATACATGTCTTATTTTTTTATATTTATAATTTTATTAATTATATATATAGTTATTTATCATAAAGAACTTCATTTATTCTAAACAAACAAGATAACATGTAGGACAACTACTCATTTAAAAGTTGTGTTGTGTAGCACATAATCTACTCGGGGGAGAGAAATCCAACATTTCTTGTTAACTTGAGTCATCGAAAATGATGTTGACCAATGACACCCGACAACATCGGAATTTCCTATGTGTTCAACACATACTATCCACACTCAATTATAATTTATAAGTAACTTATATATTGATCGGGTTCGGGTTGGGTCGGGCAACCCAAGACCTCAACCCGAGCTCGACCCAAGATTTATCAGGTTGGTGTTTATATAGCCCAAGCCCGAGATCGGACTCGATACATCTTGCCCAAGCCCAACCCAATGTCGGGTCGGTCACGGGTCGGTTAGGTTCAACCCGCCCAACTTTCAGCCCTAGCTGGTGTACCGCACACCAGTTAAGTTATATAATATGGCTGATGTGTTGACGTCACCAAGTTTTGTGGGTCCATCATGAGGTACGTTTTATATCCCAACCGTCCTTTCATTTGACGAGCTCATCCTAAATCTTGAACCTAGAAATAAGACAGATCCAAAGATCAAGTGGACCACACTGTAAAAAGCTGTTGGGGAATGAACGTCTACCATTGAAAGCCTTTTGGGGTCATGGAAGTTTTGGATCGATATGATATTTGTTTTTCCTCTTCATTCACATCTGTGTGACCTTATGAACGGATTGGATGGAAAATAAATTCTATGCTGGGCCTTCCAAATGTTCCGATGGTGAGAATCATTGTCCCAACTGCTTTTTTTGGTGCGGTCCACTATAGATTTGGATACCAATCATTTTTGGTATCATGCTCTAAAATGATCTCACAAAATGGATGAACGGTGTGGATATAATAAAAAGATCATTTTGGGGCTATTTAAATTTGATCTACTGCAAACCGTTCGTACAACTCAAAGCTCAAGGAGCTGCGTATCTTACTCTTGCTCCGATGGTAGACTCAGGCCAGTTTGATTTTTCAAATACAATCTAAATACACGGAAAATGAGTAATGAGTTGAGTTCGAGCTGAGTTGAACTGATTTTTTGAGCTCGAAAATGAGTTCGAGCAGGCTTAGCTCAACTCAACTCGGATTGAATCTAGCTCAAATCCAACTTGAATCAAACTTGTATCGAACCAGCTCGGTGACTCGGTTACTTTGCCATTGATGTTGCTCACTAACTATTTGATAAAATGACTCAACCAAATGTGGTTGGTGGCAAGGAAGGTATGTACATGAAACAAATACAGTATTGCCATTAAATTGAGAGTAGTGGTGTACTGTACACCCCTAATTGAGAGTCCAGGAGACCTTAGCAAATCAACAAAGAAATACCAAACCACACTCATCATACTGAAATTAATGAAGAGATGATCAACTTACTCCTCATTTCTATACATGATACACCGATTGTTTAAATCATCCAACGAAGCACCAGGCTATTCAAAGGTCTATAACAAGGAGGGGAATTACCATCTCACAACATCAACAAGGGCTTGGAAGAAAAATTGTCACAACATCAATGAAACATCCTTTTTCTCTTTTTTGGTTTCTTGGTTTTTATGTTGCTTAGAAGGTGTTTGATAAAACACCTGTAAAACCCTTACCTTTGTTGATAAAACAGTGAAATTTTGAAGTTGCAGTTCAGGTGTTTGTGGAAATGCCTCAATGGAAAACTCGGCTTGATCTTAGCTCGAACTTAGCCCGAGCTGGCCCTAGTTGTTGACTGAACCAAGCCGAGCTGGCCAATCAGGCCTGAGGACTGAGTTGAGCCAAGTTCAAGCTGAGATCAGCCAGTGGCCGAGCCGAGTCGAGCTGAGGCCAACTCAACTCGATTTGACTCGATGTACACCCCTAGCCAGGGGCATGCACTCAAAAGTAAACGGTAATTGGGTGAGTACATGAGATGGAGACGATTAGGTGCAGCCTGGGCCTCACCCATGATGGTGCTGCCCTTGCTGTTGAGTCCACCTTTACAAACGCATTTTATATCCACACTATTCACCTGTTTTTCTAAATTATTTTAGCGCATGAGCCAAAAGAACAAAGCAAATCCAATTCTCAGGTGGACCATACTATATGAAGCAATGGTGATTGAACACGCCACCATATTATTTCATCAATACTGTTTATTTTCCATCCAATCTATTGGTAAGGTGATACAAACATGATAATGAAAACAAAAAATAAAAATAAAAATAAAAACAAAAACAAAAACACATTTCATTCAAAACTTTTGTAACTCAGTTGAAGTTTTGAATGATTAATCACCATTGTTTCCTTTGGTGTGGTCTACTTGAGATTTGGGTCTGCTTTATTCTCAGTCTGATGCCCTAAAATGAGATGGACGGCATAAATATAGCATAATAACATCAGGGTTAGCCCCTATGGTAAGGGCCACACTGTCTTGGGTGAGGCAGCCACGCCTAATTCGTGTTGTATTTGTTTTAAAATAATATTAAAAATTTGAATTTTCAAATTTCGGCGTTTTCCCTCCACATTTAAATTTTGGTGTTTTTGAGGTGTTAGTTTTATCCCATATCGGATTTGACAAAAGAAATTTTCTTGTTTATATGATAGGCCTTTTGCCTAGGGCTTGAGCCCCTTTCAGGGGGCATGTGAATTTGGTCCTGTGGGGGGCTATGCCAATAGCTCTAATCTATGCCATTAACCACACACGCGCGCGCGCACCGAGCCGAGCCGTGCCGTGCCGAGCCGAGTCCGAGTCCGTGTCCGCATCCGCGTGCGCGACGCGACGGGACGGGACGGGCTGGGCTGGGCGCGGGTGCGGGTGCGGGTGCGGGTGCGGGTGCGGGTGCGGTGTAAGTGTACTCGCGTGGGGGTGTGTGTATGAGTACTCGCAAGACTGTATGTGCGAGAGTGTACTCAACCAGAGAGATGCTTCCCTTCCGGTTGGTCGCCCCTGTTGGGTTTAAACCCAACGGACCTAACCTTTTGTAAAGGGTGCTTATGCACCATTTCGGAGTCTATATAAAGACTTCCGATTCCAGTTTCAACATACGAAAATTTCCTGCCTTATAAAACTCTCTCTGATACGGTTTTACCATTGTTACTGAGTTCATTGCTGAGTCAAATCAGCACTTTCGGATTAAACTGCAAGTGGTTCGAGCCCGTGTACAGTGAGTGCACCGCTGGGACCGGGTCATAGTCGTTGTATCCTGGAGGTCGATTGCTCTGGAAACCTGTTGCACTTGGGACGCTGTCTAAGGGGAGCAAATTCGATTTCAAGCCGAGTGACTCAGTCACGCCTCGACTCAATTCAATAAGTTTTTCTTTCTCTAAATTTATTTTCCTTTTTTGGTTCTCGATTTTTATAGTCTATTTAATTCAACATTTTATCCAACAATTCGATCCCCAATCAGATAAGTGAGCTGATTGGGTGCTACTTGGGTAACATGTTAGTCGATGTTCTTTTGGCCGCGGGTTCACCTTGATGTATGTATTTATATTCACATGTTCAGTCATTTTTGTAGCTTATTTTAAGGCATAGTAAAAAAGGAAAAAAAGAAGAAGAAGAAGAAGAAATATATCTGAATATTAAGTAGACCACACCACATGAAATAATGTGGATTGAACACCCAATATTGCTTGAAAACTTCTTTGAAAAATTACAGAGATTGGAAGATCTGATGAATGGCTCTCGCTTTTTCTCAAGTTACTGCACTCACATTGTAAAAATGCCTCCACAGAAAGCATTACTACCATTTATCATTCCAAATTTAATCAATTGCAGTACCAGGGACCCACATCAAAATCACATGTCATCGTGTCAGTTCCTGCATGCAAGACATCGTGACAAAGAACGCATGACTGAAACCCACCTGATAAAACACACTTCATCTGTAGCTTTCATGATAAAATTTGGCATTTTGTTGAAGGTACGTTACTTTAGTCGATTACCCGCAATCAACCTATTGATGTAGTAAAACTGTCATACATGATTTTATCACTACCTAGCCAAATACAGGATAGCCAGCATCAGGAGACTAGTAAAGGAATGCGTAATTATTGTGCTTTTTCATTATGTTACTGTAAAAAATTTGTATCCAAATAACAACAAGTCTATTTAGGTGATAATTTGAAATTAAAATAACTTAAAAATGTAATCATTATGATTTTGTTGTTCATAACCCAAAAACAAATTCATGAATCAAATGTATGTATTGGTAGGAGATGTGGAAAGTAATTTATAATTATTGTACATTTGTTTTATGTGACCGTAGACACTCATCTAAATTCAGTATTATATTCTCTGTTGGGTCTAAAACTCAGCCTCTTGCTGACGTGTGGCTGCAACCACCATAAAAAAAATTGAAACTTTTAAAGAGGAAGAGAGAACTGCTGAACTGCTGTATTTTTATTGAATGAATAAGAATGAATACAAGGTGCCTTTTATAGGCTTTTCTTATTATGTGAAATGACTAATTTATCCCTGTCTAGATACATCCTAGGGACAGTTAAGCATAGAAAAAAAAATTCAGAAAAATATCCCACAACTAGCCCACATGGCATTCACACAGTTTTGACATGGCTAGCTCACACGCCATTCACACGGTTTTGGATTTGCACAATCCACCACCGTGTCCAACACTCCCCTTTAAACCAAAACTGGCTTCATTCCGAGCATCGTTCTTAGTCGTTTGAATGAATCTATCGGCAATGCCTTTGTGAAAATATCCGTCACATGTTCCGTAATATGACAATACTCTAACTTCATCATTTTCTTCTTCACATGATCTCTCAAAAAATGGTATCGGGTATCAGTGTGTTTGCTTCTTTCATACTGCATCGGATTTTTGGATAGCTCGATTGTCGACTTATTATCCACATATGACTACGGATTCTTCCTACAGATGCTTCAGCTCCTTTAACAGGTTTCTTAATCAAATTTCCTCACAGATGGTGGACGATGTTACCATGTACTCTGCTTCACATGTGGACAGGGCGACCACACTCTACGTCTTTGAATTTCATGTGAAAGCAGTTGTTCCGAGATAGAATACATAGCCAGTGATGCTCTTTTTTTCATCTTAGTCACCTCTCCAATCACTGTCCAAGTATCCATACAACATCGCTTCATCATCGTATGGATAGAAAAGACCGAATTCCATTATTTTTTTTGACATACTTGAGGATTCTTTTTATAGCTAGCCAGTGTGATTCTTTTGGTGCTTCTATATACCTACTTAGAAGCCCAACACTATAAACGATATTTGGCCTTGTGATTGTGAGGTACCTTAGGCTTCCAATAAGATTCTTGAACATAGTCGAGTCAACGCTTCTCTCTTATCCGTCCTTTGTCAGTTTTAAGCCTGTTACTACAGGCATGTCTACAGCATTGTAATCGACCATCATGAACTTTTCAAGTAATTCCTTAACATACTTCTTCTAAGATATATAGATGTCACTATGTTGTTGCTTCCCTTCAATGCCTAGAAAAAAAGACATTAAACTTTCGTCTGTCATCTCGAACTCCTTAAACATGGCCTTCTTGAATTCATTAAACATCGGTTGGTTATTTCCTATAAACAACAAATCATCAACATATAGGAACGCTATAAGCATATCGCCATGAGCATTATTCTTGATGTAAACTGCATGCTCATATGGACATCGGATGAAGCCGTTTTCTCGAAGATAGTTGTCGATGTGTGCATTCCAAGCACATGGAGCTTGCTTCAACCCATAAAGGGCTTTCTTTAGTTGAAACACATTGTGTTCCTCCCCTTGCATAACAATGCCTTCAGGTTGGTTAACATAGACCTCTTCTTCCTGAATTCTATTTAGGAATGCAGATTTCACATCCAGTTGATAGATTATCCAACTATGATGGGCTGCAAGGGATATAATCATCCTCATAGTGTTAAGGTGAGCAACAGGAATAAAGACTTCTTTATAGTTCACCCCATACTTCTGTTTGTATCCCTTTGTTACAAGCCTTTCCTTGTACTGATCGATCTTACCATCAACATTTTGCTTAATCTTTGTAACATCCCGAAAATTGGGGGGTCGAGCAAAAACCCAACTCCCGAGTTCCAAAATGTTATTTATGCAACATAGATATGTATGATTGAATGTTGTCTGTGATAATGTATTAAACATGAGTGAGATTAAGATATAACAGCATATCATACTCCAGAGACAGTTAAATTAACAAGCGGAAGACTGTGATAGTATGTATAACATATATAAACTGATGTATGTCTCCAGAGTGTGAATATATTACCAGGTTATATACATACATGTATACTCCAAAAGTAAACCAAATGGATATACATGAGTGTTCTAAAAATATAAAATGACAAGTGCCAAGGTATCTAATCAACCTCCCTGTAATCCCGTCGATCAGCACACGCATAAAGGAGGGATCCTCCTCATCATCAACATCATCAAGTTCAGCCCCGCCTCGCAGGCCGCGCCATCATCTGCAATCACAAAAAGGTCTGGTGGGTGTCCAGGAACACCGTCCTGTAACGTGGGAGTGAGTAGCTAACTCAGTGGAATAATAGAGCAAAGATTAACATGTTATCAAATCAATCATGCGATAATAGTAAAGCAGTAATTCAAATATTTCTAATACTGTTGTTAATGCAATTATGACATGACGTGATGTATGCCCTCACTGACGATCTCCCTCATACGACACCATCTTACGACCGCGGCATGCAATCGACCCTCAAGTGCTCCACATCTTCCAGGCACATGCAATAGTATGGTGATATGATTTTTGAGTTATTATTAGTCTATTCAAATAGTAAGATTGGGAAACTAAGGTACTTCCCTTATATCAATCCCAACACAGATCCTGTCTAGGGTCGTCACTCCTAGTAATCTCATACGATATATATTTTGTAGGTCGCTGCAAGGGCTGCCAGGGCTGTTGCACGCACTCGTTGCTCCGCTCCCCCATCACCTTATCAATACAGGCCTACTGTACTCTACTGCTATTGAAGGGTCGTCGCCTCCCGTAGACTCAGAATACGCTCGCGGTCAGTATAAAGGACTCGTCGCCTGATCAGTGTAGGCCGACGGCAAGAATATAGTGTCCCATACCACCATAATCTGCTCACGAGACTAGATGCTCACTGGTCACTACGGAGAGGTTTGTGGCCTCAGCGTAGGCCGACAGCTCGACCACGGTGTCCCATACCATCATGCCCGGCTCATGAGTCTTCGTGGATCAAGGTACCATGGTTAACAGGGTTTACAATGGTAAGTTCAGTACCGTAGGTTCAAGCAGTTATGACTCATGCAGGATGAACATACAACGGCCAGTCGGGTTACTTAACGAGCTCTACTAGCACGATCGCATCTCAAGTTGAACGACATGAAGTGCGTAAAACACTTCGTGTGACCTAACCACTGCCGCTAACTCCAAAACACGGCTCGCATTCATCGACGCGTCGTTCGTGGCCAAGATAAGCCAACCACGAATTCGCTCGGTTACCGACTGCCTAGACTAAGCATAGTCCCAAACAATTAAGGAATCACATCAGCAAATCATATGAGAGTATTGGAATTGAAATACAACCATGTGAGCATGTTAACACATGTTATAATATACAACATAAGAAAATCTTCAAATACACACATTTCATGCATATAATGAAGTCATGCTTATAGTCAACATGTAGGAAATCATTTACATCGGCATATTAATTGAGAAATCAATCTCAAATTAATTCATAACATCATTTAATTCAATACATACTAATACAAGCATTTATACAAACACTTACACTACACACTTAAGTCTACATATAGTATGTCGACCCGAAGTGCGCATTTAGGCGAATCTCTTCGCCAAACTAATTATGCACGTATTCCTAACATTCTAATGCGACAATAAACCATGTCAATCACATCAGCAAAATATGAATAAAATCAGTACTTCCTACAAATGACTAAAATGCCCTAAATCTCATATTCTTCGTTAGTTTACGAAACAGGAAACGGACAGCATGTTGTACATGTCAAATGGCATTGCCGTCGATAATCTACTATTAAACGACATTGAAAGCTTTAGAAACAGTCAATCAAAGCGTCTAAAATCCGCACCTTGTCTCTTTTAAACGTGTCGTTTCGAACGGAGCATATACGCTTCGTCTACGGCGATAAGAGAACCTAATTTACAAGATACGTCAGCTAACATGCTATGAAACGAAAGGAATCTCAAATTAGCAACTTTCTAGGGTTATTTCATACCTGAAAAAGCGAAGGAATCACCGGCCAGGTGATTGAGATGTGTTGCTGAAGCACGTGCAACAGGTGGCACGAAGGCAGAAAAAATCTCTCCTACTCTCTCTCACAAACTCTCACCTTTTCTCTCTCCCAATCTAGAAATTTTTACAAATTCGGATGGGAGAGAGGAGTAAGGGTTTCAACTATTTTTATAAGCCCAAACTTGCCCGAAATAGGCTCGGGAACAAGTTTCACTTGAGGGGTAACCAAATCGGGGCTGTTTCAGTCCAAAAGGACATTTCTGGTGGTCCCCTAGCTGAATGCGGTCGGACTTAAGCTCATGCATACTGGATCTAGTACGCATTAAGTTTTTAGTCCGGCAGGGTTCGCAGATCGCATGTGGCGGTCCAATTTCAGTTCAGCGGTCACCGCACGTAGATCAGGGCTGCAAGTCTCATGATATGAAATAGAAAATTTTCTTGATCCGAGGATGTAATTTGGCTGAATTCTGACGGTCAGAATGCTTAATACTGACACGTCAAGTCGTATGCCAGATTTGAATTTCAAATTTCAAATCTGTCCCTATTCGCACTCTCTTTAGTCCGGGCTCAATGAAATAGCCTGTGATTATCGGTTGGACTTGATTTTCGAAATGATTGTCAAGTCCAGCTAGGCGGTTCTAACGGTCTAAGATAGTAGGTATCGGACTTTCGACGCGCGGTCTAGATCCGATACAAAGTTTCAAAGTGGTCCAGAGAACAAACCTGCTTAGAGTTTGATCCGAGGTTATAGAGTATTATAGAGTCATTGGTTCTACTCGATTTGGGTCTTGTAGAACATATTTAAAGTGATCAAGGACTATTTCCCAACTACTTTAGCGTTGCGCTAGCTAACTTACTCTCATTTTCCAAAGGAATTAATCCGAAGTGATTTCTTTGGCTATGGAAGTAGGTTCTAAGCGATTTTCCAGGTGTTTTAGTTGACCCATTACCTAAGGACGTCAAATCCCAAATTGGCCAAAATTCGGGGTGTTACAATCTTATATACTCATTTGATGCCAATAGTTTTCTGACCATTAGGAAGTGTAGTCAGCTCTCATGTGTTATTTTTCTCAATGACATGAATTCTTCTTTTATAGTGATTCTCCAACATTCTTCTTTTATAGCCTTATAAAATGTCAGAGGTTCAAGACCTGCATACAAGCAGAAAAGATTGACCTCTTCAATTTGTTCATAGATGTCACTTAAGTTTCTCATTTTTATAGGTGTCATGGGTGAGGACAAGCTGACTGAATTTTGACTTGATGGAGTACTTCCAGGAGTGATGAAATGTACTCCTAGACTTCTGTGTACCGATGATGTAGCTAAAAAAGGTGTTGCGGGCGTTTTCTCTTGACGGTCATGCCTTTCTTCATGTTCTTCTATTTCGACTTAAATATCTTTGGTCGATTCTTTATCGTTCCATTTCCAAGCTTCTTCCTCACTAAAGACCACATCTCTACTTACCACTACTTTATTAGTTACTGGGTTGTAGAGCTTGTACGCCTTCGATTCTTCACTGTAGCCAATGAAGATGCACTTCTCGTCATGATCATTAAGCTTTTTCCTTCTTGCTTTTGGAACTTGAGCGTAGGCGACACACCCAAAGATCTTAAGGTGTGTTATGCTCGGCTTGTATCCACTTCATGCTTCTTGTGGTGCCATGAACCTGACATTCTTGGTTATTGAGTAGATAAGCGATACATACAACTGCCTTTGCCCAGAAATTCTTTAGCAGACTTTTCTCCTTCAGCATGGTCCTCGTCATGTCAAGGATGGTGCGGTTTTTTTGTTCCACAATTCCATTCTTTTGTGGTGTGTAAGCTATAATGTGTTGTTGCTTAATGCCATGTTCCATGCTATATTCTTGAAAAACATTTGAGGTGTACTCCCTGCCTCTATCAGATCTAAGGGTTTTGATTTTAAGATTACTTTCTTTTTCAACAACAACCTTAAAATTTTTAAAAATAGTAAAAGAAACAGACTTCTCTTTGACTACATACACCCACAATTTTTTACTAAAATCATCAATGAAGGTAATAAAATATTTATTACCTCCAAGAGATATTAACTCCAATAGTCTACAAATGTCAGTGTGAACCAGTTGTAACAGTTCTCTTGCTCTTCAGGATACTCCACTCAGAAATGAGTTCCTTTGCTATTTTTCAAGTGTGCACACCTCACACACATGTCATGGAGCTTCAATAGCAGGCAAGCCATACACCATGCTTGATAAAGACAAAAGTTTCAGGCCACTAAAATTTAGATGACCAAAGTGAAGATGCCACATCCAATAGTTATTCTTTGCTTTTTCATAAAAATATTTTTCGAGCATTGTGTTTATATGGAGAGGAAACATACGATTCTTCGCCATCTGAACTTTCACAATCAAACGTCTATGTATATCTCTTATGGAAAGAGAAGAGTTCTCCATGTGTACGACATACCCCTTCTCAAGGAGTTGGCTGATACTGAAGATATTATTTTTCATATTTGGTACGTAATACACATTAGAGATGTAATTTGGCTCACCATTCTTCTGATAGAGTTTAACTTTTCCTTTACCTATCACGGGTACCTTTGATGAGTCGCTAAAACTCATATTGCCACGAACTCCTTCTATGAGTTCTATAAACAGTTCTTTGTTACCACTCATGTGGTTGCTTGCACCAGTGTCGAGATACCACACATCTGGTCGTTCACATGCCTTTTCTTGTGTGAGGAGGAGTATGGAGTCTTCTTGTTCATAATGTGATGCTTTGGCATAGTTAGATCGCTCGTCTTGATTCACTGACTTGTTGTAACGATTATATACATAGTGGCCAAGCTTGTTATAATTATAGCACTGAATGTTCTTTGTACTTTCTCATCCACGCATTAATCTGCCTTTACCAATTTCTCTTCCATGAAAATTAATATTTTTCTTCTAGTTTTATTGATGGCTTGGATTATATCCACTCCCTTTGCCTCTTGTATGATTGATAGTGTCACGGCCCACTCATTGTGTATGGTCATTCTTTCATTCATTTAGAGTCAACTTAGATTCTAAGGCATGTTCAAGCATTGAACCAACATTCTTTTACATTTGTTGCTCATGCACTTGCAACTATCCCATCAACTCTTCAATGGACAAATTTTTCAAGTCTTTTGATTCGTTGATCACCACAACTACATGTTCAAACTTGGTTGTGAGAGATCGTAGTGCCTTTTCCATGACGCGTATGTCTTCAATGTTTTCACTATTTCTTCTTAAATTGTTAATAATAACAATTAGACATGAAATGTAGTCAGAGATACTTTCACTTTCCTGCATGTGCACTGCTTCGATCTGAGCTCTTAGTGTTTGAAGGCGAACTTGCTTCACTCGATCAACACCCTTGAAGATGGTGTCAAGGGTATCCCAAACTTGCTTGCTTGATGTTGCTTCGACAATCTTTTTAAAGATTGATTCATCTAACCCTTGATAGAGGAGGAACAAAGCTTTGTTGTCTCTCTTCCTTTAATTTTTTAGAGCGGTCTTTTCTTCGTTGGTGAAAGCGGCTTCTTCTTGCATAGTGGGTTCTTCATACCCATCGGTAATGATCTCCCATAGTTCTTGCGACTTGAAAAAGGCCTTAATTTGGATGCACTATTTTTCATAGTTGTCCATTGACAACTTAGGAACCTGCGACTATGTAACACCCTGAAATTCGGGGGTCGAGCAGGAGCCCAACTCTCGAGTTCCAACGCATCACTTCTGTAACATAAATAATAATGAGTTAATATTATCTGTATTAGTGCCTTAAACATAAATGAGATTATACCAAAATAGCATATCATACTCCAAAGGCAATTAAAGTACAGGTGGGCTCGTCACCCCGGTGTAGGCTGACAGCTCGACCCGGTGTAGGCTCACGAGCTTAGGTTGCTCACTGGTCACTACGGGTGGGCTCGTCACCCCTGCGTAGGCTGACATCTCGACCACAGTGTCCCATACCACCATGTCCGACTCATGGGTCTTAGCGGATCGAGGTACCAAGGTTAAACGGATTTTTACAGTGAGTTTCGTACCTTAGATTCAAGCAGTGACGTCCATACATAGTGAATATACATTAGGCCAATCGAGTTGCTTGACAAACTCGACTAGTACGGGTGTACGTCGAGCCGATCGGCATGGAGCGCGTAAGCACTCCGTGTGGCCTAAACATTACCGATAAGCAGCATATGACTCGGATTCATCGAGTGTGTTTGTTGTGGCTAAACAGTTCGGCCATCGATCACATACCATTACTGATTGCCTGGACTACATCGTAGCTCCCAGCACACTCTAAATAGTAGCATTCTCATATAGTAATCCAACACAGCATGCGACAACTAAAATCAGATATAAATCTAACTTGAGCAATTTAGCAAACACATACTACACATATTATCATACATAGGCATTTCATCCATACAATGTATAGTAGTAAGATAGGTTACATAAAAGATACTATAACCATAGTTAAGAGAATTGAGAATCCTATCTCAACACCCTCAATACCTGCATTTAAATAAACATTTTCACATTCAGGCATTTTATAAAACATTTAGGCTACATATATCATATACATGTAGTAGGGTGGTTATAACAGGTATTATAGTAAAACCCTCTACAAAGGGTTCACCATATGTACAATAATCATAACGTCTTAGTCAATAAACATGACAAGCATAAATTATAATTTCATACTGATTCACACATTTTAACAAGCACATAGAATGCATTATAAATCAACATATTTTATGTATATACATAATACACAAAAACCCTCGTATTTAAGCACATGTGATAGCAATCAAAGTAGTCATAAATCATTACTAACATTGAAAGCCTTGAAAACTATAACCTAAACATTTATAGTCTGCACTTTTCACCGGTAGACTCGTAATGAACTCAGTTTTAACACTAAGTCTTTGTCTACGGCACGACTGCTACCCATAGCATGAAATAGGTTAGCTATTTCAACATGTACTCTATTTGAATCCCTAAAATAAATTAGGGTTAGGTTTTCTTACCTAAGAACGGAATCGAAATCGCCCATATAGCAATACAGGAATGGTGGTTAAGCACGTGGAGCGGCGAAATTTAATCCCATGAATGAACTCCAACTCTCACCCTCACTTTCTCTCTTTTTCCTTCTCTTTTCTCTCTTCTCTCTCTTAGAGTTTTCCAAATTCGTATGGAATGAGAGAGAGAGAGAGGGTTTAAGCCCTTTATATAGGCCCAGAACTGATGGGAATGGCCCTAGGGGGTATACTTAGGTTATAGCCAAATACTGGCCATTTTAGTCCAACGGAGCTGTTATGGAGGCTCCTTTTCTGAACGCAGTCAGACTTAAGCTTCCTGATGTTGGATCTAGGTTAAGCTAAGTTTTCGGTCCAATCAAGTTTATAGATTAACCACGGGGAACCAGTTTCAGTTCAACGGTTACCTGTACTCGATCAGGGCCACAAATACACTGACATGTGTTGGAAATTTCTCCTATTCCGAGGGTGTAATTGGGTCAGATTTTGACGGTCTGAATCCTTAGATTCAATCTGTAAGTAAACCGACTCAGTTCAGTTAAGTTTAGTTCATTTTCTAAAGCTATTCGCGTTTCTCACACACTTCGATTCGGGCTCCAGTTGTGCATTTCTAGGTACTATTAGGACTTAATTTTCAAGATGGTGGTTAAATCCAACAAGGCAGTAATAACCGTATAATTTCGTAGTAATCGGACTTTCGACGTGCGGTCCAGGTCCGATACGGAGTTTCATGATGCTCCCGAGAGCAACTGGGTTTTGAGATGGATCCTAAGTTTTTAGGTAATGTAGCATTGGCGATTCTGCTCGTTTTGGGTCTTATAGATCATATTTAAAGTGATTAGTACTAATTTTGTAGGTAATCTAGTTTAACACTTAGTAAATTCACGACTAATTTCTAAAGGATTCGGTCCTTGGTGATCTTTGCCTGAGGTGGTACTCAGGTTTTTGTACGAATTTTTTCAAGGCGTTACAATCTATCCCCCTTAAAGAAAAATTTTATCCTCGAAATTAGTACCTTTTCGTACTCCTCGAAAATCTGAGAGTAGTTCTTTTAGACTTCGGCTTCTGTCTCCCAAGTAGCCTCCTCTTCAGTTTGATGTGTACACCGTACCTTCACAAGTGGAATCACCTTACTGCCAAACAACTGTTCCTTCCTATCTGGGATGCGCATCAGATGTAGTACATATGTAGCATCCTCGCTCAACTGTACCTGCTCCCATCTGATAATGTGCACGTCTACGAGTGGTGTAGGCAAAGCCAGGTAGTACACTACCACCCCCACTCGATCCAGTATCTGGAATGGGCCAATAAATCTCGACGTGAGATTCCCCTTCTTGTCAAACCGAAGAACTCCCTCCATTGGAAAAACTTTTAGGAATACGTACTCCCCAACCTCGAACTCTAGGGATCGCCGTCTCGTATCGGCGTAGCTCTTGTCTGCTCTGTACTGCCAGAAGTCGACGCCTGATAATGATGATCTTCTCTGAAGTCGCCTGAACTAACTCTGGCCCAATCAGGCTCTTCTCGCCAACCTCTGCCTAACAATGCGGTGCTTGACAGGGACTCCCATACAAGGCTTATATGAAGCAGTGGCGCATATGATGATTCAGGAGTGGCGGATGCTTGAGGATATCACAGCGTATGATTTTAAGTTTGGCCTGCAGTCTTCTATCATGCATTTATCGAGCCTGTCGATTCAACCCTCTCTTGTCGTTAGGGTGATCGAGGCTCAGCAGGCTAATGAGTCATTGCAGAGTTATATGGTTGAGGCTACATTTGAGAGTCAAGTAGATTGGAAGATTGGTGCAGACGGTGGACTTTGCTTCAGAGGCCGATTATGTGTCCCGAATATTCTAGAGTTGCGCGGAGATCTTATGACCGAGGCACATCGATCACGATTTTCTATTCACCCGGGCTCGACGAAGATGTACTGTGACATGAGGCGACAGTATTTTTGGACGGGGATGAAGCGCCAGATCGCCAGTTTTATGGCCGAGTGTGACACGTGCCAGCGTGTCAAGGCCGATCATCAGATACCTCCTGGTCTATTGCAGCCGTTGAGCGTCTTGATGTGAAAGTGAGAGCACGTGTCGACTAATTTCATTATGGATTTGCCGAGGACTCAGCGCAGTCATGACGCCATTTGGGTTGTTGTGGATCGTTTGACAAAGTAGGCATATTTTCTTACGATGCGTGCAACTTGGTTTATGTACCGGCTTGCGAGATTATTCATCGAGGAGATTGTGAGACTGCATGGCGTTCCAGTCTCGATCGTTTCTGACCGAGACTCGAGGTTCATGTCTCAGTTTTGAGGGAGCTTTCAACGAGCGATGGGGACTGATTTACAGCTCAGCACCTCGTACCATCCGCAGACCGATGCTAGACCGAGAAGGTCAACCAGATCCTTGAGGATATGCTTTGGGCTTTTCCGATTGATTTTGGGGGTAGCTGGGATGAGCATCTGCGATTGGCCAAGTTCGCATACAAGAACAGCTATCAGGAGACCATCGGTATGACTCCTTTTGAGGCACTATATGGCAGACCATACAGATCACCGAGTTGCTGGACCGAGGTTGGAGAGCATCGTCTCCTAAGTCCCGAGCTTGTGCAGGAGACGTCAGAGGCTATTGATATCATCAGGCAGAGGATGCGCACAGCTCAGAGCCGATAGAAGAGTTTTGTTGATCGTCGGCATCGTCCCTTTGAGTTTGATGTAGGGGACCATGTGTATCTCAAGGTCTCGCCCATGAAGGGCGTAGTTCGATTTGGAGCGAAGGGCAAGCTTGCCCCGAGATTCATAAGACCTTTTCAGATCACTGGGCGCGTCGGCGCCATGGCCTATCGGCTTGCCTTACCATCTCAGTTGTCTAGCGTCCACAACGTTTTTCACGTCTCCATGTTGAGGAAGTGTGGGTCAAACATAGTTCCCGTTATTAATTGGTAGCTGCTGGAGGTTCGTGAGGATGCTTTTTACATTGAGCAGCCAGTCCATATCCTTGATCAGAAGGAGCAGATCCTCAGAACCAAGGTCATTCCATTGGTGAAAGTTCAGTGGGGTCACCATTCTTTAGAGAAGGCTTCTTGGGAGTGTGAGGCCGAGATTCGTGAGCGTTATCCCCATCTCTTTGATGGTTGATCATGTATTGTATTTTGTATGTTGTCTCTGATTCTATATAATGATGTTATGTCTCTTCTCTTCATGAGTTATGCCTAGTTGCCATGATTGTATAAATTTCGAGGATGAAATTTTTATTAGGAGGGGAGAGCTGTAAAATCCGTATCTTAGTCCATATCGTTTCGTAGACTTCCGCAGTCTTACCGGTCGAATTCCGGCAACCTTCGACCCTAAATCGATATTTATGCACGACCCTGATTCATATGCTGTCAACCCGAGTCGACTCAACCCAAGATCATTACCATATCGACGCGTCATTGCTACGGTTTCGATGCTGCGACTTACGCGCCGAGGCGATACCCTGGTCAGGAGATGTGGGCCAACGTTCGGTGCAAGGAAAACACCGCGCGTTGTGAAACCTAAGAGAATCTCTACGAGGTGTCACATCAATCCCATTAATCAATCAAATCTTATCACATCACATGTCACCCATACCCAAGCAACCATAAAAGTCAAAAGCTTCTTACACAAGCTATGCTTCTCTTACACAAACGGGCACAAAGTTAAAAAGTTCTTACACCCATCACTCACCACATTCATCCATCACCCATCTCTCTCTCCCTTTACAACTCTCTCTCTCTTTCTCATTTCAAACTCATTCCAAGTAACCAAACCCCCCCCATACCTATGAGCCTCTTCCTCTCTTTCCAAAACTCCAAGTGTGGCCCACCTCTCCATCCTAAGATCTCCCATCCTAGCCATTCATTTCTCATCTCCTTCATTGGAATCGACGCTAAGGAGTTAAGATAGCCAAGGGTGCAAGAAGATACTGGTGAGTGATTTTAGATTTTATATTTTTCATTCATTTGTTTGATTTAAGGGCCCACTTATAGTGGGACCCACATTGATGTAGGCTTTATATCAAAGAGGGGCCCATAGTGGCGGGGCCCCTCCATTTTTTTTTGCCGGTATCTTTCTCTTTCGTTCTCTCTCTCTTCTATAATTTTGGCCCACCTAGAATGTATGTATTTCATCCATGTCGCATATCAGTGGGCCCCGTCCATGTGGGACACACTATGATGTTATAGGTCATCTCAACAGTCCATAGGGAGCCCACCTTGAAGTAGCTAACACTGAAGTGTGACCTAACGTGGGCTCAACTCCACAGCTCACGCGGTTGACTGAGTGAAAGATACAGCGTTTCAACGCTGGGCCCACCGAGCATTTTAGTAGACTGAGTGAAAGATGCCTCAGTTGAACACTTGAGGTCTTGGCATCACTCCCTGTGGAGGTGGCTAACACGGAGTGTGCACGGTGTGCACTGGCAGTGGGTGTGGACTGGCATGGGATCCACGGGACCCATCCACACCGTCCATCCCTTTTGATGGGGCCCACCACAGTGTGTGCTTCATTCAAACCGTCCGCCACCCAGGATGGTGGGGCCATGTTTGCGTGGGGCCCTCCTTGCACACCCAAGTACATAGCTCAACGGGCAGACGGAGTGAAGATACCACGTTTCAACACGTGAGGCCTTGATATCTATCCCTGTGAGGGTGGCCTGCACGTGGGACCCACCTAAATTTTAGGTGCAGCTGACGCTTGGTCTGACCGTTCATCCAAGTGGGACACCCACGATGGGTGGGCTGAATTTGTGGACCCCATCTCGGTGGGACTAATTATGATTATGAATGTTTTAAATGAAGGGCAGCCCTTTCAACTGTTGTATCTGACGTGGCCCACACAAGTCACGGTCTGACTTGATTTTTGAGACCTAGGCCCACACTGGAACGGTGCATCTGACTGGCAGGTCAGATGTATGACCACCTCAACAGTGGGGCCCACACAGCTCGACCTCGTGAGGGGGGGCTGAGCGTCAGCGAGCTCGCTGCCCCCCTCTCCCATGTACATATGTATGGTGGGTCCTACGTAGGACCCACCTCTGTTGTGACTGTAAGAAAGAAAAGAAAAAAAAAAGAAAAGGGTGAAAATGGGCCACGTGCCCTCACTCTCTCTCTATGTTTCTCTCTCTCTCTCTATGTTTCTCTCTCTCTCTCTCTCTCCCTCTCTAGACGTCAGTATTATGTAGGTCCCACATGCGGGTGCATTTCACAGGCCGTCCACTCTTTCTAACAGTGGGCCCTCCATGGTGTTTATGTGACCTCCAAACCGTCTATCTATTTGGTGAGCGTGGACCCCACCAACTATTGAAGCAGTTTGGCTGGCGCACCTGTGGCAGCTAAATAATTGCTCTATTTAAGCCAGCATGTGTTATATCCACCACGCCCATCTGTCTCTCGAGAGGGACTCACTGCTGATTTATGTGATACATCTAAGCCATCCATCTAGTTGGTTAGATTTCATCTAGGCTTGGGATGAAATAAGACAGGTCTACTCATCAGGTGGGTCACTGCTAAATACAGTGGAGCATTGAATGTCTACCATTGAAATCCTCTGGGCATCACAGGGAATCTGCATCACCATAAAAATTATTTTCCTTTATTCAGGTCTGTGTGACCTTATGATCAGATTGGATGAAAAATAAATGCTATGGTAGGCCTTAGGGATTTCAATGGTGGAAATCATTACCACCACTTATGTTTGGGTGTGGTCCATTTGATGTGCATGGGGCCCAATTGGTGTGGCCCATTTGATATATATAAGGCCCATGGGTTAAGGCCCATTGTGATGTATTCTAAGATCCATGGGTTAAGGCCCATTGAGATATATTAGGGCCTATGGGATAAGGCCCATTTGATGTACATATGAGGCCCAATTGGTGTGGCCCATTTGTTACATATAAGATCCATAAGATTAGGCCCATTTGATGCAATCTAAGACCCACGGGCTATGACCCATTGTAATGCACATAAGGCCCATTGGTGTGGTCCATTTATGTGGCTCATTTGATGAATAAAAGGCCCATATGACATGTCCCATTGGGTGTATTTAAGGCCCAATGGGATGAACCCAAGGTCCATTGCAATGTGTGATCCCAACACTGATTATGTAACGATGTTTACGACGATCGTGTCTTGGGAACAATGTTGTTTTGACGTCCACATTGCGAGTGTAATGCTGGTTGGATGTCCGCATTACGACTCTCCTTAGGGCCCATTATTAGGCCCGTACTTATTGTGTATAGGCCGTCCAGGCCCACCTGCATTGTAAGGATAGTTTATTTCATTATAACATGTTTAGTATAGTTCCATGACTCATGATCATAAGCATCATATGTATGCTTGATATGAGAAGTGACTGATCATAGCATATGCCTTCGGACAAATTGTTTATGAGACTCCGATTATGCGGTGTTGCCCCACATGAGTGCACGATACTCGCAGGATTTTTCGCATGATTGGATAGTGTGATTCATGCATTTCGCATTGTATGACATGATTACTGTACGCCCTAGCGACAGCGAGGCTGTAGCCTCCACTGGCGTATCGTGGTTGACAGGATTGGATACCAAAAATCTCATTCTACATGGGGTGCTATAGATATCCCTAGGTGAAAGTCCCTAAACCCTTATGGTACTAAGAGGTTTCTCCAATGTCTAGACCGAGTGGGTAGATGAGCATTGAGTGCCGAATGCCAGATGGTTGTGCTCTCCACTGTGTCGTGGTTAGTTAGAAGGGGGTGTGGCCTTACCTGCCCGAGAGTAGGGGGAAATGCTAGGCTGAGTTTGACCAGCTCAAGGAATGAGTTCGCTATCGACGAGTCGAAATCCCGATATTGGCAGACGGATAGTGAGGTCTCTTCCACTTACCTTATTACGCGTGATGAGGCGGCGATCTGGTTTAAAGTGTACTAGACCCCAGTGATATCCCATATTTGAGTTGTATTGATGTGTGGATATAGATGAGGATTTGTATGCTTGAGTTACATTTCACATCGCATGGTATTGGGATGACCGCTATCATTCATGTCTTGCATCATATAGCTTTGGTACGGCTAATGGTTTTCATGGATTCATCTGTATATTCCGCATTATTCTCATATTACATGTTCACATTATTACTGTGCGCACACACTTTCACCACCCTCTAAGCTTTCTATAAGCTTATGCACGACCGTTGCATGCAGGTGACGTTGGGGCGCAGCAGCGCTGAGGCAGGAGCGCTTTGCAGATCATTTTGGAGTTTTTATTCTTCATCATTGTATTTCCCTTTATGCTCATTATACTTGTAAAGTTTTTTATCATAGTGGAAATATAATGGAGTTTTTGGTTGTTGTTTGTGGGTTATGCCTTTGGTTATGCTTATTACGAATCAAAATGACGTTGAAAATCCTCCTCGTAGCATCCCAGGATCGAAACCTGGCGAATGGGCGCTAGGAGCCGAGAATGGGATTCTATGGAGGCTGTCGGCGCCGAATTCGGTGATCGAAAATTTTGTGAGCCCGGTTTTCGAGTTTAGGGCGTGACAGAAGCCATGCTAATACTTGTATAGAAACTATTGTTATACGCGAACTCTGTATAAGGAAGACAGTCATCCCAACTATCCTTAAAATTTAGCACATAAGCTCGCAACATATCCTCTAACACCTGATTCACTCATTCCGTCTGCTCGTCAGTTTATGGGTGGAACGCGGTACTGAACTTCAATTTCACACCCATCGCTTCTTGGATACGAGTCCAGAAGATAGATGTGAATCACGTGTCTTGGTCCGACATGATCTCCAGAGGGACTCTATGTAGACGTACTATCTCCTTGATGTACAATCTAGCCAACTCGTCTGCTGAGTTCGAAACTCTGATAGGGAGAAAATGAGCTGATTTCGTTAATCGGTCCATGATCACCCAAATGGAGTCATGTCCTTTCCTTGTCTTTGACATTCCAGAAGTCACACTTCTTGTATTGTGTAAACAACTGGCTCTTCCTGAGAGTAATGAAGATTGCTCGCAGGTGCTCCTCGTGCTCTTCCCAACTCTTAGAGTATATCAGGATGTCATGAATGAACACGATAACGAATAAAAAAAAAACGGCCGAAATACCCTGTTCATCAAGTCCGTGAGCACGGCCGGTGCGTTCGTAAGGCTGAACAACATTACAAGAAACTCGTAGTGCCCAAAGCTGGTCCTGAAAGCCGTCTTTTGCACGTCCTCATCCCTGACACACAACTGGTGATACCCTAACTGTAAGTTGATCTTCGTGAAATACTGCGCCCCCTTCAGCTGATCAAACAGATCATTTATCCTGGGTAAAGGGTACTTGTTCTTCACTATCACTTGGTTCGATCTACGATAATTAATACACAATCGTAAAGATCCATCTTTCTTCTTCACAAACAGCACAGGTGTTCCCCATGGAGACATGTTAGGTCGTATGAATCCGGCATCTAACAGATCATCGATCTATTTCCTCAGCTCCTCCATCTCACACGAAGGCATACGATACGTCGGCAACAAAATGAGCGTCGCACCAGGCGCTAGATCTATAGTAAAATCAATCTCGCACTGAGGAGGCAACCCTGGTATCTTTCTGAACACATCCTCAAAATCTAGAACTATAGGCGTGGTTTCGAGTGCTAGACCATTGTCATTTCTCAGTAAGGAAGCATAATAAAGAACTAAAAAAGGGTAACTAACCTGCACGAGAAAAGTAAAGGCTGTGCCCTTAGGCCCTTAAATTGTCATTAGTCGGGTCTCGCAGTCGATCTCGACCCTTATTCCCATAAGCCAATGTTGAGGGTCAAATAGTGCATATTAGACCCCAAATATTGTCCGGATTTACGAGCATAATAGTGTTTAACGGCTGATTTAATCGTGTGGATGTTGCAGGTTGATTTTACAAGCTTGGATCGAAATAGGATACTAAATGCATGGATTTAACGCTCCAAATTCACCAAAGCATGGGACACACCCCAGGGGACTAAGATTGACAGATATACACGGTCAGAAATTCGAGAAAACTAAGAAACTGAAGCTCAAGTGGCTTGAAACGCATCCAGAATGCAAGATCACATGGTTCCCGACATCTGATCGGTTCGAAACTTTATACATGAGATAAGGGCCATAAATTAACCGTACACGTAAAATTTCAGCCATTGGATTACTATGGAAGTGCCCCAACTGACAGATCACCCATTTAAATCCTTAAGTGGGGCCCATTTGATATCTGGATATGCTTCATTTTTGAAATCAACGTCTGTAATAAGATGACAAAATGAATGGTCGGAGAGGATTCCATATATACGTCACAGTGAACCTCACATGCACTTGAGTGTGCACAGTGCATAGGTACGTTGGATGTGCACCGGACCAACTGTTTCAATCAAACACGCTTGATCCGAGCGTTTTTCGCAAACAGGCAGCGTTCGCAGGGTGCGGACGCTGTAATGATTGGTGGGTCATCAATACAAGATTATATGAATGATCTGGAGCGTCCATTCAAACCAGGAGGATATTCCGACCGTACATATGGTGTTTTCTGGGTCCCATGCATGCACACACAGGTAGATCACCGTTAAAAGCAGGATGAACGGCTAGGTGAATTGATACAATGGGCCACTAAAAACTTAAGAAAAAATACCCATTCCTGACTGGATTTTCGCCAGGAAGTCAATGGACGGGATAGATTTCATCAAAAAACATCACTTTGGGGCCCACTGAACATTCCAACGCAAAGACTACCCAGGCCCTGTCGTGCGGACGTTCGGAGATTTCGAGCGATTGTGGGCCAATATCGTTGATTGGATCAGCAATCTGGACCATTCAAACACTGAAGAAATGGGCCTTAAACCCACCCATGAAGACCGTTTTGAAATATTTGAATCAACAGCCGAGCAATCTCAAATCAAACGCAAGATGTCCTTGCATTTTTGGCTGCGTAAAATAGAGATCCTGCGTCCGATTTGTACGACCCATTGTACGACCTTGGCTGTGATCAGATGCAAGATCTGAACCATTCAGAAGAACCAGAAGGGGGTGCTGAATCTGCTTACGAAGTCAGATCGGGAAAGTAGGAAAATCTGTTGTACCATATTCTGATCAAACGCAAGAAGGCTTACGCATAAACAGAGCAATACGTAGCAACGTGCATAAGGATCTTATGCTCTCTCCCAGCCGACGTTCTTTTTGCCTATAAAAGAAAGAAAAAAAGAGAAACGGGGGGACAGCGAGTGGGGACGTTGGAAGTTTGGTTTTGGACGTGGGGCATCAGTTGTTGGAGATCTTTTGGCAGGCACGGTTGAGAGTAGAGAAACGTCAGAGGTAGAGAGAGTTGTTCTTTAGAGTTTTTTTTAATATTATTTAATTAGTGTTTATTTTAATTCAATTGAGAGATTTAGCCATCCATGTCTGGCTAAACCTCTTAGCTAGGGCTAAGAGGTGAAGCTTGTAGTGAGATGGGAGATTTGATTTTATCTTAATTTTAATGCATGAATTGATGTTGATTTTAGTTAATTATTATGGGAATGTTTTAGGTTTTTAATGGTCTGTTGTGACTGAAATTACAATGGGTCTACAATAGCTTTGAATATTTTCATTCTCTTTAATGTTTATGATGTCAGGAAGCCCTGTTGTTTACCATAGTCTCCTGGGCATGGTTGGATGTCGGTACCCTTCCTAACTTGCATACATGTGATTGGGTGGTAATTAGTTTGATTCTATTGTTTGCCATAGTCTTTGGACATGGTTTGATGATGGAATCCATTCTAATTCATACACCTTTCATTTCTTTGAAAACTAGATCAACGGTAGTTCAGTAATTTTCATAATTTTTGATGCAAGCATAAGTTCTCCCTGATCTCTACAAGTGGATCCTCTGAATCCCTAGTTTCCTTACCTCTGATTTCTCCTATAAGTTTTAGATTAATAGTTTACAATTATTCCTCAATTTATAATTTAATTCAGATTTCATCTCATTCTAGTTTTATTTCCAGTTAATTTTAGATAACGTACAAGTTTCAATCCCTTGGGATTCGACCTCGGTCTTACCGAGTTATTACTACATCACAACCCTGCACTTGGGGAGTGAACAGCCAATCCATGCCCAGGATGACGTCGAAATTGTATATCGTGGTGACGATCAGGTCAATGCATATCGTCCTGCTCTTTAGATCTATTAAGCAACCCTCACACATTTCAGTGACATCTGTAAAATTTCCTGGGGCTACAATAACTCTCACCCCAACTATCGGGGTCATATTCAACCCCAAGCGCTTGACTGCAGAACATGATATCACTGAAATAGTGGACCCAGTGTCCATTAATAAGAAAACTGGAATACCTTGGATCTGGGCAGTGACCTCGAAAGTTAGAAACACTGTGGTTACTGAATCCAACGCTTCCTCGGTAAGAGCATGCACACGTGCCTGTTAAGAACGGTTAGGCTGAGATGCCATAGGTTGCTAAGGTGGCTTGAATCGAGGTACAGGTGGCCGAAATGATGGATGTGCTGGTACTGACTGCAGAGGTGAAGCTGTAATCGTTTGAGGAAGCTGCGAGAAGTTGTTGTCCCTCATCTTGGTAAAGCAATACGTATCTACATGGCCTGTACGCTTGCAGTATGTGCACCACACGTCTGGTCGCCTCATAGGGGCTAGTGGAGCCGCGATCCTGAGAGGCGAGTCTATTTGAGGCCTCTTGTCGAGGAACAGTCGACTCGGTAGATCTGATGGAGGCCTCTGACTCATAGGCACACAAGTACGGGACAATCTATCCCCATCCTGCTCAACTCGCAGAGACATGCCCACTAGTTCAGCATAGGTGGTAATGCTAGTGCAGCACATCTTCGAGCGAATCTCGGGTCGCAGACCCTCAGAGAAGCGCCACATCCTCATTGGTTGATCGACGAGAATCAAAGGAGCATACCTAGCCAGCTTCGTGAATCTATTCTCGTACTCTGCCACCGTCATCCCTCGCTAACGGAGGCGAAGAAACTCACTCTCCTTCTCATGGCGGTACATGAGGGGGAAATATTTCTTGTGGAAGCGCGTCTTGAAGGCCTTCCACGTCCACACATATTCGACAGCAACAGTACGGAGAACGTTGTCCTACCATAAGCTGGCCTCCTTCTCGAACATAAAGGTGACCAACTCCACCTACTCTGCCTCAGTGCAGTACAGCAGCCTCAACATTTTAGAAATGCGATCAAGCCAATACTTAGCCTCCTCGGGTTGGTGAGTACCCGCAAAAGTAGGAGGCCGCAAGCGTTTTAATCGCTCAAAATGGACGCTAGCACTTGCATTCCCAACAGGGGGCATAAGTGGGGCAGACAGAGCCACACCCATGCTCTGGGCAAAGATCTCCGCCATGGTGGCCAAGAACTGTTGCTGCTGCTACTGTTGTTGCTGCTGTATCAGTAGCATCATCTGCTCCAACCTATCAGTAGGAGGAGCAGACTGAGGCACGTACGGCGTCGAAGTAAAAGCACGATTCTGCTCTGGAACTGGTGGTGCAACAGGTGTCGGCCCATTAGTGGGGCCAGTGGCCGGATGAGAATCTGGCATAGTATCAAGAGTCAGGCCTAAACTAGGGTCCGTCTGGCTATAGCTCAGGGGAGGTGCCTCGTCAGTTGAATCGTTAAAAGTGAGATGTGTCATACTTTGTGCGGCCTTAGGTAGCATTCCCTATATTCAACATAGGGTGCAACTCAGCTAAGATTTTGCATATTCACAAACTCATCCACAACATTCACACACAGCTTAAAGAAACTTCATGCATTTCATTTACCAAAATGGTTACAATACATGAGATACCACATTACATGAATCATGATAGAGATGCATGTGAGCTAATACAATTAAGGTTTCAAACACTAAAATATACAGCCAAACTACACACTACTAAGCCTATCGAGGCTATACATAGAAACAAGAAGAGAACAAACAACATAACAAACTAGAAGATGACTATATGTACGACTAGTCGTCTGAATCTGGCAATGGTGGAGGTACATCCTTATCCTGTAGGCAACACATAATAGCCCTCATGGTGCAAGACACCTTCTTGAATTTTTATTTCATGAAGGCTTTGTTCTCTTCAAGCTTCCGCCTTACTTCGGTCCGAGTCTCCTGAATCTCCTGCCTCAAGGCGGCTTGGACCTCCTCAAGTTGAGCCAAGAAGGCTTCCCTTGCAACCCGATCGCTATCATGTGCCTGAGTAGCAGGAGGAGAGCCCTTATCAGAGCCCGGGGTCTCCTCTTCCTTGTCCTCACTCTCACCTTCTTCACCTCCTTCCTCTGACTCATTTTCTTCCTCTTCACTCTCGGTCTCGTCCCCATACTCGTCAAGTCGGGCTTGACGTTGTCACGGGCCAATCCTCATATTGTTGAATGTAGTCTTAGTAATGTAGTGGATTGGCGCAAGGTCATTCATAATAAGTCTATAAGCGAACTCTCGAGCAACCTTGCATATGAGTCGGCCAAAAGAGAGACGTCATTCCTAGGAGAATGCACTGTTAGACTATCTGTAATAGGGTGAACGTAGGCAGACATAGCTTGTCTCCATGCCCAGCCCTATACAAGAAATCTACCATCAATCGAGTGCATTCAGTACGGTTGCCCAACCTAGGGTACAGGTTATATGTGAATATGTAGTGAAGCAATCAAAACTCGTTTGTCATCTCCGACGTCGGGAGGCTTCTGCCTTCTTTCTAATTAGCTAATCGGCTGTAAAGGTAGCGCATGTGGCGATCCCTTTCTCGGGCATTCTTGAGAGGCTTATAGCTAACGTGTGCCTCTCCACGCGAGATTCCCATAATCTAGGATACCAACCCCACATCAATTGTTGCTTCCCGCCTTCTAAATGGGATCTTGAACTGCAGAGGCTCCAGCGTAGGGTCCCTTATATACGCGTAGAAGGCTCGAACCGTGTTTTCACATGCATGAGACTCGCCCTCGAATATGAGACCCCACTCGGCGTACACCAGGTAGTCCATCATCGGATAATGTTCAGATAGCTTCTCGTCTATGTGGGCCTCAAGCACAACTCTACGGCCATGTTCAAAGCCCGCCGGTAGAACTTGCTCAAGCGGGAGCTGAGGATTGAGCTCCCACTTCGACCTTCATTCTTGGGAGGCGCTTGTGCTAGCTTTGGTGCCAGCCTTCTTCCTCAGACGGGTGTGGCGGCTAGGCCCGGCTTCATCTGTAGGAGCTCTCTTCTTCCCCATGAGAGAAAGAAGTGTAGAAATGGAGAATATCGCCGTCACAAGCTCGAAAAGAGCCATTTGAGCGAGATAAGGTGGAAGGATTTGAAAAGGTTGTTAAACTTGAGATTTTTGAGTCATAAAGAAGTGTTTGTGCACTCAAATGAAAGGAAATAAGGGAGATAAGTGATGGGTTTTGAAGAAGATGATGGAGGGATGTATGTAATGAAAGAAGAACAGGAAATATGAGAATGGAGGGGAGATTTGAGAGGGAAAGATGGAATTTTTGAGAGGTTGGAAAGCTTAGAGTAGGGTAAGGGATGGAAATGAAGCAAAAAAGGCCATATAGAGGGGTCCCACATGTGTTTCGTGGGCCCCACATGCGCTGGGAGGTCGGCCCGACGCCGACCTGCTACAGCCCGTCAGGCCCGGACCAACCCGGGCGCGGTCGACCGTGGTTGGCATGGTGCCGCCGTAGTTGGGCGGTGGCCACCCCCTCCCGGGGTGCTGTATGTGCGCAAAAACCCCCTAGGTCCCACCGTTTTGCTCGATTTGGGCCCCCTCGGCCGTTTGAAACGGTTTGGGTCCCTATCTCCCGTATATTCACGCTTTTCGGGTTGTTTGGATGTGGAATGGGTAGAAATTTAGTTTGAACCCGTCAATTAACGGCCTAACAAAGATCTGGGGTCACCCTTCATAATCTCGGATGCGGACGGGCCCCGATTCCAAGGGTCAACTTCGGTCGATTCTATCGATAAGTGAAACTGGGAGTCCTACGACTGTTTCTACATTATATCGCACCCTCCTAAGTCAGAATACTTAGTGTGCATCGTGGTACTATAACCCAGGTCTAGTTTGATCCAAATCATGCTTTGATACCAACTTGTAACACCCTGAAATTTGAGGGTCGAGCAGGAGCCCAACTCTCGAGTTCCAACGCATCACTTATACAACACAAATAATAATGATTTAATGTTGTCTGTATTAGTGCCTTAAACATGAATGAGATTATACCAAAACAACATATTATACTCTAGAGGCAATTAAAGTATGCAAGCGGAAGGTTGTGATATGTATATAAACTGTATAAAAGTAATAGTAAGCTCTCAGAGTATAAATGTCACTAGGTTACATAATTAAAAGTTTAGTTCAAAAATATGCAAAATCAGAAAGTGTAATGTTATATATTAAAAAACCTTGTAGCCTTGTCAGCGCAACTCAAGGTCTATATAGACTCGCCAGAGAGTTGTACATAGGAGAACTCCTCCTCGTCATCGTAATAGTCTGGCTCTGCCTCATAGACATCGATATCACGTACAGCTGAGACAGTCTGGTTGGTGTTTAAAACACCATCCCAGAACGTGGGAGTGAGTGATCAACTTAATGGAGCTATAAGGCAAAGGTTAACATGTTATCAATTCAATCAAGTAGTAATGATAAAGCAATACAACACTCATGTCCTAAGTACTCTTGTTAATGCAAGTATGGTATGTTATAATGATACATGCCCTCGTCTGCACTCCCTCTTTTGACAACATCTAACGATCGCAACATGCAATACTCCTGCTGTGCTCTTTCATGCTAAAGGCACATGCAATGCGGTTCATGAGCGTGATTACCGAGTTCTTATTAGACCTTTTCATACAGTAGGATTAGGAAGCTAAGGTACCTCCCTTATATCATTTTTCAAACAATGATCCATTCTAGGGTCGTCAGTCCTAGCTGATCTCATACGATCTTATGGTTCCAGGTTGCTACAAAGGGCTCGTCATCACAATACAGGCCTATCTTATACTCTAGTTACTACGGAAAGGCTCGTTGCCTTATCACAGTCTTAGAGTATACTCGAGGTCACTACTAATGGCTCGTCACCAAGTCGTAGGCTGATAGCTCGAATAGAGTGTCTCATACCACCGTATTCGGCTCATGAGCTTAGGTTGCTCACTGGTCACTACGGGTGAGCTCATCACCTCGGTGTAGGCCGACAGCTCGACCACGGTGTCCCATACCACCACGTCAGGCTCGTGAGTCTTAGTGAATCGAGGTACTGAGGTTATACGGATTTTCACTGGTGAGTTTGGTACCTTAGATTGAAGAAGTGACATCCATACATTAGGCCAATCGAGTTGCTTGACAAACTCAACTGGTACGAGCGTACATCGAGCCGATCAACATGAAGTGCGTACGCACTCTGTGTGGTCTAACCACTACCGACAAGCAGCGTACAACTCAGATTCATCGGGCGTGTCTGTTGTGGCTAAATAGTTCAGCCACCGATCACATACAATTACCGATTACCTGGACTACATTGTAGCCCCAAGCATACTCCAAATAGCAGCATTCTCATATAGTAATCCAACACAGCATATGACAACTAAAATCTGATATAAATCTTACTTGAGTAATTTAGTAAACACATACTACACATATTATCATATATAAGCATTTCATCCATACAACGCATAGTAGTAAGATAGGTTATATAAAGGATACTATAACTATAGTTAAGGGAATTGAAAATCCCATCTCAACACCCTCAATACCTGCATTTAAATAAGCATTTTCACATTCAGGTATTTTATCAAACACTTAGGCTACACATATCATATATATGTAGTAGGGTAGTTATAATAGGTATTATAGTAAAATTCTCTACAAAGGGTTCACCATACGTACAACAATCATGACGTCTTAGTCAATAAACATGGCAAGCATAAATTATAATTCCATACTCATTCACACATTTCAACAAACACATGGAATGCATTATAAATTAACATAGTCTATGTATATACATAATACACAGAAACCCTCGTATCTAAGCACATGTGATAGCAATCAAGCCAGTCATAAATCATTACTAACATTGAAAGCCTTGAAAATCATAACCTAAATATTTATAGTCCACACCGTTCATCGGTAGACTCATAACGAACTTAGTTTTAACACTAAGTCTTTGTCTACGTCATGACTGCAACCTATAACATAAAATAGGTTAGTTATTTCAGCATGTACTCTATTTGAATCCCTAAAACAAATTAGGGTTAGGTTTTCTTACCTAAGAACGGAATCGAAATCTCCCGTATAACGATACGAGAATGGTGGTTAAGCACGTGGAGTAGCAGGATTTAATCCCAGGAACGAACTTCAACTCTCACCCTCACTTTTTCTCTCTTTCCTTCTCTTTTCTCTCTTCTCTCCCTTAGGGTTTTTCAAATTCGTGTGGAATAAGAGAAGAGGGTTTAAGCCCTTTATATAAGCCCAGAACTGATGGGAATGGCCCCATGGCCAAAGTATACTTAGGTTATAGCCAAATACTGGCCATTTCGGTTCAACGTAGCTGTTCCGGAGGCCTCTTTTCTGAATGCGGTTGGACTTAAGCTTCCTGACATTTGATCTAGGTCAGGCCAAGTTTTCGATCCAATCGGGTTTACAGATCGACCGCGGGGAACCAGTTTCAGTTCAACGGTCACCGGTACTCGATCAGGGCCACAGATACATTGACATGTGTAAAAAAATTTTTCTAATTCGAGGGTATAATTGGGTCAGATTCTGATGGTCTGAATCCTTATATTCGGTCTGCAAGCGAACCTACTTAGTTCACTTAAGTTTAGTTCATTTTCTAAAGATATTCGCGTTTCTCACACACTTTGCTCCGGGCACCAGTTGTGTGCTTTTGGGTACTATTAGAACTTGATTTCTAAGATGGTGGTCAAGTCCAATAATTCGGTTATAGCCGTATAGTTTTGTAGTAATCGGACTTTCGATGTGCGGTCCAGGTTCAATACGGAGTTTCATGATGCTCCCGAGAGCAACTGGGTTTTGAGATGAATCCTAAGTTTTTAGGTAATATAGTGTTGACGATTCTGCTCATTTTGGATCTTACAGATTGTATTTAAAGTGATTAACACTAATTTTGCAGGTAATCTAGTTTAACACTTAGTAAATTCACGACTAGATTCGATCCTTGATGATCTCTGCCTGAGGTGATACTCGGATTTTTGTACGGATTTTTTCGAGACATTACAGGCTGGATAGTGCTGGCCATCTTTTTTTTTTTTAAAGAATGGTTGATTTTTTTATTTTTTGAAAATGAAGGGAGAGGGATGAAATAGAAATTGAATTATTTTTTAAAATAGATTTTTTTAGCTAGAAAAACAAAATGCTGAAATTTGTTTATTTTTTTATTTTTTGGGCTGAAACGGTGGAATCTTACACAGATTCTTGGCTTTTGCAATCTAATTTTTTTTTTTTAAAATAGATTTTTTTTTTGCTACAGTCTAATTTTTTCTTGGACAGATTTTTCTGAAAAAAAAAATAATAATTTTGTTTTGGTTGAAAAGTTGCTGAAACTTCTTCAAGAAAAAAACTTGGGACTTGTGGGTTATGGGCCCACCACACCTGATGGCTCTGGTACCAGTTTTTTGGGTCTAAAACACAGCTTTTTGCTGACGTGTGGCTGCAGCCACCATAAAAAAACTGAAACTTTTAAAGAGGAAGAGAGAACTTTTGAACTGCTGTATTTTTATTGAATGAATAGGAATGAATACAAGGTGCCTTTTATAGGCTTTTCTTTTTATGTAAAATGACTAATTTATCCCTGTCTAGATATATCCTAGGGCAGCTAAGCATAGAAAAAATTCAAAAAAATATCCCACAGCTGGCTCACACGGCATTCACACGATTTTGACACAGCTAGCTCACACATCATTCACATAGTTTTGGATTTGCACAATCCACCACTGTGCCAACATTCTCATCTATTTTTGTTTCTCATTTTTATTCTAGTGTTTGTTCACTCGGGCCTTAGGACATGTAGCGGCCTCTAGAATTCTTTAAACTTTCTAAAAAAATTCAAAATTCCATGATACAGACACCACAGTGTGGGTGGAAAAGGGTGCCTAACCCATTTCCTTTCCGCTACTGAGACCTTTATATTTTTCAGTCAGAGACCAACTCACGGGTCATTCTAATCAAAAGATTTTCTTGTCTTCTGTTCAATAGGCAATTCTGCATGCGTATATTTTGGTGGCTATTTGAAATTAAAGTAATGTAAAAATGCAACTATTAAGATTTTATAGCTCGTAAACTAAAAATGAATTCATGAATCCAATGTACATATTGTTAGGAGATAGCTACAATAATTTGAAATTATTGTACATTTCTTTTATGTTTCTATACATATCCTGCCTAAATCACAAATAATACTTTGCACGGTCTCATTAAGTTCTCAAAATTAAGAAAAAAGTGTACTAAAAGGATACCTAAGCTAATTTGAAACTAATTGACAGTTCAAATTGGGCAAATGTGATTGACTCCCACTGGTCAAATGGCATGCAGTGATGTGGACCAATAGATGGGGCCCTGTGGTAGTTGAGGTGGCAATTTTCCCTCAAAAAAATGTGAAACAATACCATTAGCTCATGATGACCCGCATCACCCCCAAAATGTCGAAAAGTGTGCAAACAACCCACGCAAGCACCAATATAAATTGGATTACCACTAGTCACGTTTATTATTGAGCCACCCTCCCTCATTTGAGAACAACAATGATTATAAGGAGAGCTCTTGCCTTATCTTAAAAGAATGTTCGAGAGAGAGAGAGAGAGAGAGAGAGAGAGAGAGAGAGAGAGTTTTGAGGGTTTGAGAGGATTCTAACGCTTGGAGAGTTCTTCTTTTCCATGAAACTTCTCTATGCCAATAGGCTATTGAGTTTTCAAAGAAGTAGTTAATCCATGGAGTTAGAATCAGTGATGCTCAGTTAGCTCTTTCCATATATAATTACTTGGTTTCTCTCTTTCTATTCTTACATTTCCACTAGTTCATATCAATACTTCACACACAACACATTAGCATTACATTCTCATATATTTTTGTTTTTCATTTTTATTTTAGTGTTTGTTCACTTGAACCTTGAATGTAGTTAACTCTAGAATTCCTTTAAATGTTTAGAAAATTCAATATTCCGTAAAGTAGAGACTATAGTGTGGGTGGAAAAAAAAATGCACGACTTCTTCCTTTTCCGGCATTAAATCCCTTATAATCTTCAGCCACATACTAATTATAAGAGTCATTCAGATCTGTTGAGGGACTGCGAAAGCACACAAAAATGAATCAAGAAAAAAGTATTCCAATTGCAACAACCGAGTCAATCACAAAGAATTCGAAATTAACATAAAAAATCCTTTTGAAATAAAAATCACAACACAAAGTTACATATATCACCATGAAAGAAGAAATTACAAGAGATAGAGATAATACCCGATTCAAACAAGCCTCGAATCTCCTCTTATAAGCCCTTAAAAATCCTATGAATGAATTAAAAAACACTTAGATACACCATAATCCTGGTTACACCCTATAGGAGAATCATAATCAGAATAGGAAAGAAATCCTGTAAAAATTCTACATTTGCGTGATTCTACGTAACTCTGTGCGATCGTTCGATAAAACTTTCAATGGCATCAAACGACCTTCATTGTCATCGAACAATTTTCGATTGCATCGAACTAAACACCAAACACTCCAGCAATAAATCATGAATTTTTTGGATATTCCCGATGACACTTCGATGGGACTCCGATGTCTTTGATTGACCTTCGATGGCATCTAACCCCATTCGATAGTACCAAATAGGACACCTAAAGTGTTCGACAACCAACATGAGAAATTCTGAATTTTATGATAGTATCAAGTTGGATTTCGATGGCATCAAATTCAGCTCGATGACATCGAATTGTCATCAACAAACATACTAATTTGCATATTCAAGACATCAATCACCAAATCAAATTTTTTTTCTTATCTTCTATTTTGTAAGTGATTCTACATGTTGACTTGAAAAAAAAATACTTACCATCTTAGAGTTAATACCACCCAATCAGCAACAAAACGAACACACCGAGATAAATGAGAGATGGCCTCGCAGTCACAATTTGGAGCTGGCCTACTCGCGCACATGGCCAGGGTTCCACAATTATTATGGTAATTGTTTCTAGAAACGGACGGATTATAAGAAAGGATAAAGGCTTATATTAATCTCCGTCCAGCGTCCTGAGGGGTGAAACTAGAGCTGGGCATTTCATACCTGAATCGGTGGATCCGACCTGATCAAACCTGATTCGATCCGATTCGAACAGAACCGATGGTCATGATTAGGTAGCTTAATCTAGATCCGAATGATTTTCAGGTCGAATCCGGATATGCCTTGTTCCGAACCGACCCGATCCGGAACCTGATCCGATTCGGATCGACCCAATCCGGACCGTATATGTTAGTGTGTGTGTGTGTGTGTGTGTGTGTGTGTGTGTGTGTGTGTGTGTGTGTGTGTGTGTGTGTATTCACTTTTACCGCCTCGGCGCCAAAAAATTCCGCCCAATATACACTTAAGCCCGTCAACTCTATCTCTCTATCTCTCTTTATCTCTCTATCTCTCTCTCTCTCTCTCTCTCTCTCTCTCTCTTTCTTTATATCTGTCTCTCCCTGTCTGTTGAAGAAGAATCTATCTCTCCCTGTTTGTTGAAGAAGAAAGAATATTTGTCTCTCCCTGTCTGTTGAAGAAGAATCTATCTCTCCCCATCTGTTGAAGAAGAAGGAAGTAGAAGGCTAGCTAGATATCTTGCGGTAAATCAAATTCCTCACCTTTTGCCGTTGGGTTCTGGAGCTTTACGGGGTTTCTTTGGTGGAGAGAGATATACATCGAGAAATGGTATATAGTTGTATACCGAAGAGAGAAAGAGAGATAGTCGTAGCAGGCATTGGCATAAAGCTGTTTACAGGCTGTCGTTGACAGTCAAACCCCATTAGACGGAAGCGGATTGGTTGGTTTAATGTTAACAAGTTTTGTGGGTGTCATCACGAGGTATGTGTTATATCCAAACCGTCCACCATTTGGCAATATCGTATTAAGGCTTGAGACAAAAAATAAGATAGATTTAACTATTAAGTGGACCACACTACGGAAAGCAGTGGGGGATCGAACGTTTACCATTGAAACCCTTTTTGGGTTCACAGAAGTTTTGGATCAATATGAAATTTGTTTTTCCTCTTCATTTAAGTGTTTGTGACCTTATGATGGAAAATAAACGTTATGGTGGGCCCTACAAATTGTTTAACGGTGAAAATCATTATCTCCACTACTATTTATGGTGTAGTCTAGATGATCTTTATGCATAATTCGTTTTGCATAATATTCAAAAATGATCTCTAAAACTAAGATGAACGGTGTAGATATAATAAATACATCAATGTGGGGCCATAAAACTTTGATCTCGTTTGAACCGTTCATACAACTCAGAACTCGAGGAGTGTCAATGCGTGTGTGAGATCTCAGAGAGAGCGGGAGTCCAGTGGATGCGCGCCTTTTGCCAGGTGAGATGGGTCCACCTATTTTTGAAAAAAGCAACAAGGGGTGTGAGCTTCACGTGTGTTGGCATACGAGTATAGTGGTGTGGATTTTGTTGACGTGGATGGAAAGATTGAGTGTGTGTGAGATCTGCACCGTCCATCATGTCGGTCACATTTTGTTTTTCTTTTAGCTCATATTTTTATTAACATATAATAATTCAAGAAAATAGATGATCGACATGGATGAAATAAATACATCACAATGGGGTCCACTGAACACCGACTACCAGCATTGGCTCGTGGCACGGGGAGCAGCGAATCCATCTTCTCACCAACTACGTTCCACTGCCTCGAGCAGTGAGCTCGCTGACACAGGCCGATTTTAAGGGAAAGCCTTTCACGTGAACTGAACTCGACTCGGTGGGTTCCACCGTGATGTTTGTGATAAATCCATACCGTTCATCCGTTTTGGGAGATTATTTTAGTACATACCGTAAGTTTACATTCCTATTACCGTACCTCAGCTGTCATTGATGAATATCTGGAGGAGCCACGTTGACTCTTGAAACAGTGGGATACTCGTAAATGGCATCCGTCACTTCCGGATAAGTGGAGCAAATACGTTAATCGTCCTTCGTAAAGCCACGTCTCCACCATACGCATTTTCAATTTGCCACTGATACGAGGCAGCACAAAAAAAAAAAAGAAAAGAGAAAAGAAAAAAGTGCTGCCATGAGAATGTCTTTGAAGATGACTGATCAAACGGTGATTGTGTTTAGAGTGTGTTCTATGAATTTCAGAAGATTTACTCTGACCCTCTAATTTAGACGGTTTGGATCGGAATAAACATATGACATTCACATCGGCATAATGCATGCGTACAATTATTTATACTCTGCTAGTGTATCAAACTCCTTACCCCACTGCCAGTTCCAGAAAATATTGAAAAATATATCTTGTCAGATGTACTACGCACCACCCCAGCTGGTTGGGCGTATTGCCGTAAGCAAGTTCTGTAGTTCCCATCATGCGGTATATATTACATCTAAACCGTCCATTTACTCAGTGGGCTCGTCTTAAGGTTTGTGCTGAAAAATAAGATAGTTTTAAAGATCAAGTGGACCATACTGCCAAAAGCAATTGAGATTGGAAGTCTATCACATGTAACCCTATTCGACTCAGTTTTCATGACCGAGTTGAGTTCAGTTCGGGTCAGGCCAGCGGTACAACGGGTCAGGTTAGAAGACCTGAACTCAGTCCCAAATCAAAATGAGAATGGGTCAAGTGCTGGGAAGTTTGGACCAAGTCGAGTCGGGGACAATCCGGTCCGACTCGGCTCGATGCCCACCTCTTTTGAAACCCAGGTCCATTCAATGTCGTATCATAGAAATGATGAACATGAGAGGTGGTACTTGCTTAACCTTTTTTCTTTTTTAAATCATTCCATAACCGTCGAGTACCATCTCGTGGATTGCATCTTGCTCCTCACGGACTCGGTCCAAGCTGGCGATCTGTTAGGCCCACCGCGATGTATAGGTTTTATCCACACTGCCAACCATTTTCCAGGTAACCTTAGGGAATGAGCCAAAATACGATTCAGATGCAAGGCTCAAACGGACTACACAGTGGGGATTGAACCGTCACCGTTAAAAACTTCCTGGGGTCTGCATAAGTTTTTTATCAAGTTGATATTTATGTTTTACCTTCATCGAGAGGTTTACTTGACATTACGAGCAGCATGAATGATAAATAAATTTCACGGTGAGATCTAGGAAGGTTTCAACCGTGGTGTGGTGCACTTGAGCCTTTGAACTATCTTAATTTTGGGATTCATACCCTAAAACGATCTAGAAAATGAATGGACGGCAGGGATAAAATCCATACGTTATGACGGATCCCACAGGGCCCTTGCCTGGATCGAGTCTGTCAAGTGCGGCGCGACCCAATGGGAAGCGAATTGGCTGATGTACCCCCGCACCAGCTATATATCTGCTGTAGATACATATCGTGCGAAGATGAGCACTGATGCTCCTCGAGCTCTGAGTTGTAGAACGGTTCAAAGGAGGTCAAAGTAACGTGCCTGTAGTGATGTGTTTATCATATTTATACTGTTCATCTATTATTAGAGACTATTTTAGAGCATTATTAAAAAAATGAATCATATTCAATGATCATCTGAACCACACCACAAATAGCAGCAAATATAATAATTTTCACCGTTAAATGATTCATACGGCTAGCGTGATGTTTATTTTCCATCCAATCTATTCATAAGTTTTACGGTACCTAAATGAAGAGGGAAAACGAATTTCATATTGATACAAAACTTCTTTGAAAAAGAGTTTCAATGATAGGAGTTCAGTCCCCCATTACTTTATGGGGTATGGTCCACTCGACAGTTTTTTTCTCAACCCTTGATACGAGAGATGGACGGTTTGTGTATAATAAATACCTCATGATTAGATCTACATTATTTGCCGACGTCAGTACAGCAGCCATAGCGGGACACCGGCCAATCCGCTTCCGACGCAATCGGCCCCCTTTATTTAGGCAATAAAGGCACCTGTCGAGGCTATTCCAAGGCTCTGCTTCTTTTTAACTCCTTCCGTCCAGGTAGATAGCTGCCGCCGTAACTCTCCCCCTCTCACCCCCTCGCTCTCGTACTCTCGGGTGTGTGGACAGAAGACGAAGAGATGGAGGGCGGAGATGGAAGTGTCCCCTTACTGGAAGCCAAAGAGGGTGGGTTGGGTAAGAGGAGCTGGATGGAATCGATGAAGCTATGGCACGTGGCGGGTCCAGCCGTTTTCAGCCGGATCTCCATGTATGGAACGGGCGTTGTTACTCAAGCATTCGCAGGTCACTTGGGCAATATCCAACTCGCTGTTTTCTCCATTGCCTATACAGTTGTCGTTGGATTTGCTTTTGGACTCTTGGTACGTCTCTCTCTCTCTCTCTCTCTCTTAACTAATGGGCCACCTACAACAATGACCATGCCACTTACAAAGCGCACATGCTCACGTGTACTAGCAAAGCGTGATCTGATCCGTTCATCATGTGACCACACTTTGGATGGACAATGTCTCTCAGAAAAATCACACCAATTAAATCCTCCAGTGGGACCCACCGTGAGTTAGATTGAAGCCCAGATGAGGCGAGTCGACTCGGACAACTCGGACATGAGCTTTTTCAGTATTATTTAATAGTAAAAAACTACAAATAATTCATGAAAAAGGTTAGCTTGTCCCGAGTGGAGTTTGAGTAGATTATTGAGTTTTGTCAGGATTTTTTCCCCCAGTTTTTGTCAAGTTGTGCAGCGATTTTCGAGTCTGAGTTGAGTTTTTCTTGAGCTTAATTTGATCGGGTTGTAACCAGATCGAGTTTTTTCTGAGTCTTGATGAAATCTGATCGAGTCGAGTCGACTGGGACGATTCGGAAGGAGTTGCGTAACTTGAATGGATTCAGTTATACCAGATCGAGTTATACGTTTTTTAGTTTTCAAACTATGGTGAATCTTACATAGTCATGTGATTTCTAGTTTAGGATTTAATTCTATTACATTTCTTGCATAACTTGCTTTTTTATCAGTTTCTAGTTTACGATTTAATTCTATTAATCAATGGACGATAGAACACACAATTAAAGTGGTGAGGAGTCACATCAATTAAGGTGGGTCACCTATGAAATTAAAGTCGTGCGGTTTGGCCCACCTGAGTAACGACGAGTCACATCAGATGAGATATTAGATGGCACGTGATGTGGGCCTACACAAAACTAATGATGGGCATCCCATTCCAACTTTTTCCTTGGCCGAGGCTTGACTGAGCTCTAAATAGTGTTGATTTTTGGGTTACATGGCGAACATGAGGCATTGTAATTGATTGACGGTGTGGATGTTTCGAAAGTTTTACTTATTTGACCATAGGTAACTGACGTTTATGTTGGGGATTTTGACCTGCGGAATCACACAGATCTAGATCTAGGATAACAATCCAATGGTACCAAGCACACAAGAGAACACAGAGAACACTCAGTTTTAATGTGGAAAACTCTTTCGGGAAAAACCACGGTATAAAGCGACAGATCTCCACTATGAAAACAAAAATTACAAAGAGAGAGGATTTACCCTATTCGAACAACCTCGAATCTCACCCTTGCTACACCGTTTAATTTCCCTGGAACTCCTTTAGAAAGTTTTCTAATGCTCTAAAAAAGTCCTAGGAACACCTATTTATAGTTTAGGCAACTTCCCTTTCGCATTCCGGTTGTGAAAGGACTCAAATCCGTAGTTTTGCGCAAAATCGTGGAACAAACTGCGCAACCTACGACTACTCCTAGATCCCGAAAAAAAACAGCACAACTCGCTGAACTTAGAGTCGTGTTAGGGTTCGAACGTATGACCGGTCGAGCGCCTCCCACGACCAGTCGTGGCTCCCCCACGACCGGTCGAGCAACATGAACACTTGAAGATTGAAGGCTTCTCTTCAACAATCTTCACCAAGTCTTCATTCTTCAACCATATAGCTATGTGACCTCTTCTCTTATTTGTGCATCTCATCATAGCTCCTTGTGTACACTCCGTCTTTTTTTTTCCGCCATCGCCGGGCCCAAAGAAGTTACATAGAACTTAAACTTCTCTGTAGGAACGATCTAGATGAGCATGTCTGCCGGATTAAAATTCACGTGCTCCACCTCTTTTGCTCCTGTCTTCTCAAAAGGAAAGACGTAGTCTTCTTACCATCTCACCGCTACCCAATATTGCTTGCCGGGGTACTTACTCACAACATTATAGCCTGTGAAATAACCGGTCTAATCCAGACCCTGACATACACTTCCAACCGCATTCGAATAAGGCTCATGAGATATCCTGCTTTTCCTCATATGTTTTCGGACATATCCAGAGGAAAACTTGAGGAGAGACGCGTAGGGAACGCTCTCCGGCTTTACCTGGCCCATCACATCCTTGACCAATACCTACACACAAGGTATTTCTGCTGTGATTACCAAAGCCTACTCCTCCTTCAGTCTCAATGCCAAGAACCATCTTTGCAGACCCCTCGATCCTTCACTGAGTCTTCAGTATATTGATTTGAGACATGTCATAATTGGTGATCCACATGTCTTCAACATACAATACCTGACTCACCATAAAAGAATCAAAGCACTGCTTATGCGACAAGCCGAACAACGACCTCCTGTAAAGTCTTTTCTCAGCCCCTTTAACTTCGAAACGCCCTGGTTGCTTCATGTAGATCTGCTCTTTCAATTTTTCTTACAGAAGTGCAAACTCCACATCCATCCTTCCAGCTCAAGATCACATTGGTCAACCAGAGCCAATCACGGATCTAATAGATACCTGCTATACCGTCGGCGCGAACATCTCTGAGAAGCCGATCCATTCTCTCTGAGCATAACCCTTCGCTACTAACTTTGCCCTGTATCTATGTTGTATCCTTCTGAAGATCCACATGTATCCAACTGCTTTCCGGCCCACTGGAAGCTCCACCTGCTCCCAGATGTCGGTCTGGTACAACGAATCCATCACATCACCCACAGTCACCTTTGACTTTTCAGTACCAGGCTCACCTAGAGCCATCTGAATCTCCTGCGATATTGGATCGTCCATATACCTCGCCGATGTCCTGCGATCATGCCGTGTGATTCTTCACACAGGTGGCTACTTCACCTGCTCCGTATCCCTGTCCGCACGGTTTAGCCTTCTTACCCTGTCCGCTCATGTAGCCATGCTCAACATGCCACATACGTGCAGAGGTGGAATCCGCTACATCTACTATAGCTCCACCTTTTGAAGTGCTTCCCATTCGTGAGATATAAACGGATCGATGAAAAAACTTTCTATCAAGAGTATTCCAATCATCATCAGTCATAGTAGACTTCCGCTCCTCAAGAGCACCATCTTCACCTTGCTTGGTTAACAGGCTAATCATCTTAACGTTCTATAACTCAAAATTATTTTTTTCTTGAGTACTTCTCAATCTCATACTTAGTGCTCGCCATCATTACTAATTCCTCAGATTCAGATCTGTGCCCCAACGATCGCTCTGATAACACTTGTTGGGGATTTTGACCTGTGGAATCACACGGATCTAGATCTAGGATAACAATCCAATGGCACCAAGCACACAAGAGAATACCCAGATTTAACGTGGAAAACCCTTTTGGAAAAAACTACGGCACAAAGCGACAGATCTCCACTATGAAAACAGAAATTACAAAGAGAGAAGACTTACCCGATTCGAACAACCTCGAATCTCACCCTTGCTACACCCTTTAATTTTCCTGGAACCCCTTTAGAAAGCTTTCCCATGCCCTAAAAAAGCCCTAGGAATACCTATTTATAGTTTAGGTAACTTCTCTTTCGCATCCCGGTTGCGAAAGGACTCAAATCCGCAATTTCGTGCAAAATCGCGGAACAAACTGCGTAACGTACAACTAGTCGTAGCTCTCCTACGACTAGTCCTAGATCTCGAAAAAAAACAGCACAACTCGCTAGACTTCGAGTCGTGCCAGGGCTCGAACCTACGACCGGTCGAGCGCATCCCACGACCAGTCGTGGCTCCCCCACAACCGATCGAGCAACATGAACACTTGAAGATTGAAGGCTTCTCCTCAATAGTTTAGAGCGCTTAGGGTCAAAGTCGACAAGGAATGATCATAGGCTCGATAAGGAAGGGGAATGGCTGGTGGACCACACACCAGCTATATAGTCCGCACGGATTAGCTTTATCCAAACCCACAAAACCTTTTAATGGTAATTCACAACTTTTTCAGGTGATCCACCAGGATCTGATTAATTTTTGGGATAACAATCTTAAATGAGTTGAAAAACAGATGGACGGCGTAGATATGAAGCACAGTCATCAAGATGGGCCCACATGATAAGGGTAAAACCCACTAAGTTGTTAGGTTGTTACCTGGATAACAACTATCCGACACTGCGTGTCCCCACCAACCAAATCTTGCCATGTAACCACACCATCTCTAAAGGTGGTGCTACTCACCATCTAATTTACAACTCTTTTGTAAATGTGGCTATTGGTGGATTTGATTTTGCCACATGCTTCGATTAGAAATGAGGTAAAGATGAAGTATGTAAAGTCTATTTGAAAGTTGTTCGGTTGGAGTGTTTTACCAATCAATCTTACATGGATGACTATAAGGCCCAAACAAAGTAATTGGAAACTTAGGCCATCCCAATTGCTTAAGGGCGTCTTTGGGCAGTGGGGATTAGAAGGGATTAGGTGGGATGGGATTTTCACCTGGTCTTGGGCCAATTCCACTCAATGTTTGGGAAAAATGGAAAAGCTTGGAATTAGATTAGATGGAATTACATTGGTCCCGTTCCAATTTCACTCAACGTTAGCAAGTTGTGTAGGTCCCACCATAATGTGTGGGCTATATCCACACCGTCCACCCATTTTTTGAGATTATTTTAGAGCATGGGCCAAAAAATAGGTAAATCTAAAGCTCAAGTGGACCCCACCATAGAAAGCAACAGGGATTGAAAATACTTACCGTTGAAAACTTCTTTGGGGTCACATAAGTTTTGGATCTACCTCATTTTTAGGCCCATGCCATAAAATGAGGTTACAAAACAAATGAACGGTTTCGATATAACACGTGTGTTATTCTTAGTATTTTCAAATGATGGTGGGTATATCCATTCAATGTACCACCGTATTACCAACAACGCATGACATTAATCTTATCCCATGTCAACCGGGACCCCTGCCATGGGTAATACTAATGTTTTTTGAATCCCATCCCACCTAATCCCTTCTAATCCCACTGCCCAAACACAGGTTTAACTTTTGATGGTTAGATGTAGATCATTGATCTCCATTCAATTTTGGGCTATGGCCTATGCATGTGGTGGCCCATCAAAACACCATCCCGCAATCAACGCTCAGTTTTCTCTCTTGTTTTACCGCAGTTAGGCATGGCAAGCGCCCTGGAGACACTGTGTGGACAAGCTTATGGTGCAAAGAAATATCAGATGTTGGGCATCTACATGCAACGCTCTTGGATCATCATCCTCATCGCATCGATCATCATGACCCCACTCTACATTTTTGCAGCCCCAGTCCTTGAGATGATCGGGCAGCCACGAGAAATCGCTGAGCAAGCGGGGGCCTTGTCGCTGTGGTTACTCCCTCTACATTTCTCCTTGGGCTTCCAGTTCACACTCCAAAGGTTTTTACTGTCCCAGCGGAAGGCAGCGATCATCGCCTATGTGTCCGCTGCTGTATTTGCTGTCCATGTATTCTTGAGCTGGATCGTCATTCATCTGCTCGATCTTGGCATTGTTGGGGCCACTTGGGTTCTAAATCTCTCATGGTGGCTATCCCCACTGGGCCTGATCGCATATACAGTATGGGGTGGATGTCCACTTACATGGACTGGTTTCTCCATGGAAGCTTTCTCTGGGCTATGGGAGCTTCTGAAACTGTCCGTAGCTTCTGGTATCATGCTATGGTATGCTTTCGGCCCTATCTCGGGCATGGCCCATTTGTTTATGAGTAATTATACAGCCTTGATCGTCATTTGCTCAATATAGGTGTAGTTTGCTAACCTGCAGGATTATGTAGACATCACTCCCATTTTCGGGGATCAAACCATTGGTCTGATGGGACCCACCGTGGATGGGGTATCAATAGGAGGCTCCTGTTTTCTTCCGTTTCATGCGTTCAACCATTGCTTTAATTTTTCTCCTGACCGTTTATTCGTTGGCCCATTGAACGAAGAGTTGAGATTTCAATCTGGGATATTTCCAGGCTATATCCTCGTCCATTGTGGGACTTATGAATGGTTTGGATCTTGTCTGTTTAGCTACTGAACCTGATAATAAGGTTTGGATCCAGTTTGTGGGTGTGAAATATGGCCCAAGCCAAGTCCATAGTGGGTTGTCCATAAAACTGGCGGGCCCACTTGGGGAATTGCTATTTTTTTTCATCCCTTTTAGGAAGGGGATTGGCTGGAGAATTGTTTTTTTTTTTTTTTTTTTATAAATTCCCTTGATTTAGGGGTATCAATGGGCCGGGATCGGGCCTCCAAATTCACAATATTCAACAGGATAGGTCTGACGGCCCGGCCCGAATCGGTTCAAAATGGGGCCAAGACCAAGCCTACGCCCGGCCCATTGACAGCCCAAATTTTAGTATCTACTAGTTGCGAAATGATCCAGTGCTCTTTTAGTTATAGTTCTCCCACTTGCATCATGACACTTGAGGAATTCGAATGATGGATCTGGACTGTCTATTAGCTTCGTCTTACATTTTATGGGTCACTACGTGAAAATCACAGTGATAAGATAATTAGATCCATCCATTAGTAGGTTTCTTTCTATAGCCATCCGCTTTCTGGGCCATGGATGGGATGGTTAGGATTATCTGATAAAATGATTAACCTCCATTTTATAGATGGCTCAAATTATTGACTAAGCCTACTTTTCCATAAATGATCTTAACATCCATTTTATTGGCAAACGATGCAACTGTTAGAATCCTTGGATCAGTGTGATTTCTATGTGGTAGCCCACAATATGATTGAAGGGTCTGTTTGACAACCAGATTAGTCAGTTGGACCGACCAAGCGATCTGATCATGAAGGTGGCACGATTCACTTATATCGCAATGCATCGGGCGTTACAAATGGAGCCCATGCATCGGCGATCCACACCGTTAATGTTTGGGACGCACTGTCACTATTGATGGGTGCTTCCCCAAAAGACCAAATCTATGGTAATCAGAAACATATAGCAAAGGTCCATAAAATGACCAAATCATCTCATGAACGGCTAGGATCTTCCTATCTGAAAGATTTTTGGGTCATTCCCTAGCTTAACGCTCTGGATAAACGAATCATGGGCCAGAACTAGTAGGAAATGGGTTCGTCAAGACACTTCACGTTCTGATCCATGAAGACTCAATGACATGATTTCCTTTGATTGATTCCGTTTTTGTTATAAACCGAAGCTTGGAGAACTGGTACTACAGAATACTCATCTTATTGACCGGGAATCTGAGCAACCCTGAAATTGCTGTGGATGCATTGTCCATCTGGTTAGTATCTTTTCTTTCTTTTCTTGCTTTTAGAGCTCTGATCCAACGATCCAGGACTAGGGATCCACTGGCAAGCTTTGGAGATGTGTGGGGCCAACTAGGATGTGTACATGATAGTCATGGGGGATCTGGCCTCATGATCCAGTGAATGCTGTTACCATAACCGTGGATCCAAATTAACTGGGGCCCACTTGAACCTACATCAAGTTAAAGAGTCCAATAATGTGGGGTCCCTCTTCCATGATTGTCCAATCTTGTGATCAGATGATAAGATCATCCCCTGACGAATTTCCCACATGCCTTCACTTGCTTGAATGTTTAGTGACCTTGCTTTTTAATTTGTTTTTTTTTCTTGTTTCACTCTTTCTGACAGTATGAACATCAATGGCTGGGAGATGATGATTCCATTTGCATTTTTCGCAGCCACTGGGTATGTTATCTGATCCTAACCGTTAATTTGTTGATCTTAAAATGGATAACCAAAACGAGAAGAACCATCCATATTGATGGTCTTGATCATCCTAAGGATTATGCTACATCCACAGTGCAACCTACAATCTAGATTGACAGGCCAGGCCTGCATGCCAGGTATACCACCAAGGTATTCAAAATCGGTTACGCAATTGCCGTAACAGCCGTTACATAACAGTAACGGTCATAACCCTTACGCATTATGGGTCAAAACGGCCGTTATAGAAAAAATAGGCCGTAATGGAATGTAGCGGTCCCATACCGGTCCTGTAACAGGTTTTTCAACAAACAAAAAAGGACTGTAATGGCCAATACGGCGGCTGTAACGGCCGTTACAGCCAGTATCATATAGGTAATGCTGGTGGCAGTTACGGCCACTGTTACTGTTTTGGAACACCTTGTATACCATAGCACTAAAACTCAATAACTTGATTGGGTTATTGGTTGAGTCAACCCAACTCGGCTGCATTCTCCACCGAGTTGTCCTGCTAGGAATAGGAAGCTCTCAACCACCGTGGACCCTTTAGTTATTATCCCTCTATCTGCTGCGTTCTCCGGCTTACAGTGTTGCTTTGCAAGTAAAAGAGCCCGAAGTATGCAGGTCCGTGGGCTTACTAACCACTGCTGTATTTCTTTTCTTAGCTGTCTATCTTAAAGCTACCAATCAAAGGTTGGGAATGTCCCATCTTGAAGAGCCAGGGAAATGGCCTGTCCACATTGGGGCCCATCAGATCAATGGTCTAGATCATGGTCCCCTCTTGCAAGAACTGAAAACCAAAGGAAACGATCATATGGTCCCTCACAATAATATGAACTGAACAATCACATTCTCAATCACAGTTGATCTGATAATTAATGTATGCCGTTCATTTGTGTTAAAACAGTGTCCGGGTCTCCAATGAGCTAGGAGCGGGCAACGGGAAAGCAGCTAAGTTTGCTACCATTGTATCAGTGGCGACATCGGTCATAATAGGTCTCATCTTTTGCTTTCTGATCTTGATCTTCCACGACAGGTTCGCTCTCATCTTCACCACCAGCCCTGTGATCATCCATGCCGTTGACAAACTATCGATCCTTCTGGCCATAACCATCCTCCTCAATAGCATCCAACCGGTTCTCTCTGGTGAGTTAGTAAAGAAAACACAGGTGGGCCCATCAGCATTCATGATCTGGTTATTCTTACCATTAAACAGGTCTGGCCCAGGTCCTTTTCTATGAGGCCTGTTACGAGATGAAATATAGCCCATTTAATAAATACTCAGGTGGGACCCATAATTCAAGCCCTTGCCCATGATCATATGTGAATTGGGCGACGAGATGACCATTGGGATAATCTGTCCATGCAGCCATATGGTCCTGATCATGGATGTGCCATGTAATGGGCCCCAAGTGTAGTTAGAGATCTAACAAGAGGTTACTTATTTCAGGTGTAGCTATTGGGTCGGGGTGGCAAGCATTGGTGGCATACATAAACGTTGGATCTTACTACTTGATTGGGGTCCCACTTGGAGTCTTGTTGGGGTGGGCCTTCCATCTCGGAGTTGAGGTATTTTTCATGTTCCGTTGTTTATTCATCTTCATACATTCCTTGGACCTGACAAAAAGTGGACCACACCAATCGATACAATGGAACCCGGACCGAACTGATCTAGACCCTTTGTGAGATGACAGGGGATTTGGGCTGGAATGATCGGTGGGACTCTTGCTCAGACATTGATCTTGATGTTCATCACTATTCGGTGTGATTGGGACAAGGAGGTGGGACCCAATTAGAGCTTTTGCCCCTATTTTGGTTCACGATTCTTTGGTTTCCAAACTAACAAGACTGTTATTTGCCGTATCATTTGCAGGCACTGAGCGCCTCTACTCGTGTGAAGAAATAGGCCATTTTACTGTCTAAGAAAGATCGTTCAGTTCATTAGTGTGAAAATTATGACGCTTGATTGCACGACAGTGGGAGGAATTTCAACCATTCCGTGTGCTTGACTAATCTCTCATGAGGTAGTGCATATGGAAGATGGAACAAGTGTTGTCTCAAGTTGATCTTCAATTAGATATGTGACATTCGGTTAAGAGAGAATAGTTATGCTAAGGGACTTGAAGAAGTGACTTGTGCCAAAATAGTACATAGGATCCTCCGCCTGTCAGGAATTGAAAAAACCTGTTTGATTTTATTGAGCCGCATCATCACAAACTGCATTTTATGCATCAGTGCTGAAAGCGTCAGTGATGTTGTGAAACAATCACAATGTAGGAAAACAAGAAAACATATTTGCGGCAGCAAAGTATTCAAATTCATGTGTGTGGACCATTCATCCGAGCAATCTCATCTCCTATGATTTCAGGTACAAATAAAATATTTAATTGTCTGAATATAAATATATCCCTAAAAATGTATTATATATAGAAATTAAAAATTAAATATAGGTTAGCTAGTAATTAGAGAAGGTGTGCGTTTTGGGTTTAAATCTTCATAAGGATGATGAGAAGCACATGCGTACAACATTAGTTGTTTTGGTACTTTATTAGACTACTTTGCATGTACATATCCTTTTATTATTATTATTATTATTATTATAGAAAACGGCCCAAAGCTGTGGACCGACGGCATCCATATATAACCAAAAGAAATACAGCCTGAACTATTTCAGGCAGGGTGACAATACAAAAAGGAGCAGCCCACCTATCATAAGCTATACAAGAGAATAATCAAAAGAGCAGACACAATAAACACCTAAGGAGGCCTAGGCTGGGAGGCCTTGTGGGCCTCTCGGACATACTGCATGTACATATCCTTGTAATGAGCATAAAGAGCTTAATCTTTTTGAGGTGGAGGCCGCAGAGGAAGAGGTGGCCACTTTCGTGTCCGAGGGGCGAGGCGAAGAGGTGGGTATACTAAGTAATCAATTTTTAATTTACAATGCCAGAGTAGCTATCTAGCTATCTGAAACTCTATTTAAGAAGAGCATAACTTTTCTTTTTTACTGCCAAACCTACATATCATGTTCAAGTTTATTATTATTATTATTATTATTTAAGCTTAATCTTTTTGAAATTGTTTTGGACCCTTTTAAGCCTTGATGCAATTAACGAGTGAATTAGGAGTTTTTTTTTTTTTTTTTGGAAGAGGGCTCCTGCCTCTAATTTCATATAAGCTGCACAGAAAAATTACAGACCTTTGGGCGGGCCAGACCCAAAAAATTCCTGGCCACACCTATCGTGTACACACTAGCAACTAACAACCCATCAGACAAGCAACTGACAACCACCCGGACCCTGGCTACTAGAGAGGAGGAACCGCTACCCGGGAGACTCTCTGACTCACCGATGTTCAGGTTCTAGCTAGCCAGAGTGTTGGTTGGTTTGGTTGGTAGTTATATGTTTTGCATATGGCAATAGTTCTTTTTATTATAGTGTAATTTTCTCTAGTAAGAAAAGACGGAAAAAACTATCAAAAGAAAAAAGATATACCCATTCATGATAAAAGACTGGTTTGAACAGCATGAGCAAAGAATAAATCAGAAGTTTCCTTTGAGCTTGTGTGCTTGTCAAGCTGTTTGGTTACTGAAGTTAAAGAGTTTAATTTTCGGCAAACGAGTGCTGCATGGATATTTTGTGACGACTACACGTATTGTTATCCAAAAATCCGATTTTACATAAGCGGGAAGCCATGATTTGCTCGGAATGTGTGCATTGGATAAGAGTTATAAACAGACTTGTCACAGTTCTTCATGCATGCACATGAATATGAAAGCGTGTGTTTTCTTGTGTCCTTATATGTTCAATGTCCTGCATTCCTATTAGTGGAACTGAGTTCTATAAGTATTATAAGGCTAATGTTGCCAATTAAGAGTTGTTTGGATAATCTATATGTGTTCGACATATTAATTAGCTTTGAAAGAGGAAAAAAAAACAAAACTTCCTTATCTTCGTCTTTTATTATTATCATTTTATCAATCCTTTTGCTGCAATCTACTCTTTCACGATGTGGGTATTCGATTCGTACATCCGTATGTTGATATATGTACGCATTGGGCCTCACACAGTTTCATGGCTCAGGAGGCAAGATATTTTCTATGTTTGAACATCCACACAGCTCATTAGGTGGGTTTGACAAGCACGGTGGTCCAAAGCCAACTTTTCTCCAGCCCTATATTTCTTTCATAGGGTGTGGCCCACCTGATTAGTGGACCAACCTAATTTTTGTGACAGTCGATTTAGGTAGTGCGCCCCGTTGTGTCGTGTTGGCTAATATCAGGGCACATACGTGAGCTGGGTTGGACACACGTGCAAAGTGGACAACAAATGTACAGTAGGTTTGATCTGCTAGGACCCAACGTAAACTTGATTTCTGATTAGAGCGAGATGGAGTTATTTTCGTAGCTTAGTTTTTAAGTCATCCAACTTGGATCATTAATTGTGTTTTACAATTAAATTACGTCATGGGTAACCATAGAGTCGTTAGTTTTTTTTTTTGAAAGCCAAGACCCTGAATTTTGTTAGAGTGGTTAGTTAATACCTGTGTATATACACGAGTTGTGTGTGTAAGTGGAAGACAGACAATAGAACGGATAAAGTATTTTTATTTTTTACTTAATACTTTTTTTGTATTGTGTGCGCTCACATGTAAGAAATAAGGTGATTGAAGAAGGTTGGGTTTAGTTTCCATACCGCAATATGGCTATGGCTATATATATATATATATATATATGATGACAAAGGAAAGTTTATGTTCACTTTCACCAAAGCGTACATCGGAGGTTTTTGATGGTTTTTTTTTTTTTTTTTTTGACCTGTCATCGACCAGTCGTGAGCCTGTGAACTGGTGTTCGACCAGTCGTAGGTTTGAGTCGTGACACGACTTAAAGTCCAACGAGTTTGAACGATTTTTCTCCAGGGTGCTCGACCAGTCGTAAGTGGCGCTCGACCGGTCATGGGTGGCGCACGACCAGTCGTGGTTACGCAGATTCATTCTGCGATTTTGCGCGGATTTCGTGTCACAAGTCCTTTCGCAACTGGAATGCGGAAGAGAGTTTCTTAAAACTATAAAGAGGGGTATCTAGAGTTTTTCTAGGGTATGAAACACAAGAGGAATATCAAAAGTGTGAGAGAGAGAAAGAGAGAGGAAGCTTGTAGAAGGGAGGTTATGGTCGTGGAAGTGATCTACCATATCTCAACGCTTCTACGTTCTCGTAATCGGTGAGATCTCTTAGTTTTTTTTTTTTTAATTATTATTTCTCTTACTGTTTATCTACTCTTGCGTGAGTAATGAAGGTTTGATTATAGCAAGGTGTGCTTGTGATCGGTTGTAACGTTTTACTTCATAGTGGATTGTTGAACTAGATGAGGTCCCATGGTTTTTACCTCTTTGAGGGTTTTCCATGTAAAAATCTCTTGTGTGGTTTGTGATTGATGCTTTGATTTATTTCATTGCTTTATTATTCATAATTCTGGTTTGTTCTAGAGGGCTAGATCTTAAGGTTTTGTGCAAGACCCCCAATAAAGTGGTATTAGAGCTAAGTTTATTGAACGGGTAGGATTGGTTTGGAATTATGGAAGGTGGTTCATCAAGGATGATCAGCTTCAATGGTTCTAACTGGACCATATGGAAGGCTAAGATGGAGGACTTGCTTTATTGCAAGGATCTATATTTTCCAATTTTATGCATATCAACAAAATCCAAGGATATGTCTAATGATGATTGGAAGAAGATAGACCGAAAGGCGGTATGGTTTATTAGACAATGGCTGGATGATTCTGTATTCCATCATGTGTCTACAGAAACCTCAGATGCTAGCCTATGGCTGAAATTAGAAGGGCTGTATGAGAGGAAGCAGCCGGTAATAAGATTTTTCTGATAAGGCGACTTGTGCATCTCAAGTTCAAATATGGTGGTTCTGTGACTGAGCACATGAATGAGATCAGCAATATAGTGAACCGACTCTCTGCTATGAAGATGGTCTTGGATGATAAATTGTAGGCTTTACTATTGCTTAGTTCGTTGCCTGACAATTAGGAGACATTGGTGGTGTCTCTAAGTAACTCCACACTAGACGGAAGGATATCCATAGAACAGGTAACCAGTTGTCTCTTCAATGAGGAGACAAGGAGGAAGTCTCAGGGGTCTACTCAGCAAGAGGCCCTTGTGACACAAGAATGAGAGAGAGGAAAGAACAGAAAGGGCGGGAAGGCCCGAAATAAATCAAGAGGCAAGTCGAGTAATAGAAAAGATATTGAATGCTGGAATTGTGGCAAGAAGGGCCACTATAAGCATGAATGTTGTAAGGCTAAAAACGACAAGAAAGGAAAAGGAAAGGAGAAGGAAGATGAATCAAATTCCACCACGGTCGCTTCAAATGGTGACGTTGTAGTTATTCTTTTTGCAGATCATGATGTATGTCTCATGGCTACGAGTCAGGACACCAACTGGGTGATAGACTCGGGAGCCTCTTTTCATGCGACTCCACACAGAAATTTCTTCACAAGTTACAAATCAGGTGACTATGAGACCATGAAGATGAAAAATTTTGGCAAATCGAAGATCGTAGGGGTCAGTGATATTTGTATGAAGACCGATGTGGGCTATACATTGGTTCTCAGGGATGTGAGGCATATTCCAGACATTCGCCTCAACTTGATGTCGACGGAAAGGTTGGATGATGATGGCTATAAAAGCCGGTTTGCTGGTGGGAGCTGTAAGCTCATCAAGGGTTCGTTGATCGTAGCCAGAGGAAAGAAGTGTTGCACCCTTACAAGGCATGTCTCAGTGTATGCAAGGGTGGATTGAACGCAGTGAAAGATTCAGCTATTGACATGTAGCATAAGCGTCTACGCCACATGAGTGAAAAAAGGGCTTCAGCTACTAGCGAGGAAGCGGCTCCTTCCAAACGTGACAGGTACACCTCTCAAAACTTGTCTTGATTTTTTATCAAGGAAACAATATAGAGTTTCATTTGTTAAAACTACTTCTTATGTTAATAAAGTGCATGCATTAGATTTGATTTATTCTGATGTTTGTGGTCTTATGAGGACAAAAATCTTGGGTGGGGCATTGTATTTTATTACTTTTATAGATGATGCATTTAGGAGGGTTTGAGTTTATGCTTTGAAATCCAAGGACGAGGTCTTTGGTATGTTTAAATTATTTCATGCTATGTCGAGAGAGAGATAGGTAGATCATTGAAGTGCATCCGTTCTGACAATGGTGGTGAATGCATTGACGACTTTCATGAGTACTGCAAGTCCCTGTGTATATGGCATGAACAAACGGTTCTCAAGACCCCCTAGCATAATGGTGTAGTTGAGTGAATGAATCGCACCATTGTAGAGAGAATCAGATGCATGTTATTTCAGATGCATATTATTCCATGCGAAGTTGCCTAAGACATTCTGGGGAGAAGCAATGTATACAGCGGTGTATCTGATAAACAGGTCTCCATCAGCCCCATTAAATGGAGAAGTACCTGAGAAGGTGTGGATTGGACAAGATCCATCGTACAGTGAGGTCCAAGCTCGATATGAAGATCAGGTAGTGTATGTTTTTTGGGTAAGGTGATGAAAAGTTCGTTACAGATTATGGGATCCGATAGAGAAGAAGCTCGTTAAGAGTAGAGATGCGGTTTTGTTTGAAGATCAGTGTATAGAAGACATTGATAAGCCAGAAAAGAACTAGCCTAGTTCCTGTGGTGCCTGATGATGGGGGAGTACAGTAAGGTGTAGAGGATGAGGGAGTTCTTACAGAAGATGGACCGGGGGAGCAGCCCTCACCTGATCCACCTATTGAGCCACAGGTGAGGAGGTCATCTAAGGACAGACAACCGTCCAAGAGGTACTCGCCGCATGAGTACATTATACTGACTGATGGGGGAGCGTCAGAAGATTATTCTGAGGCCCTAGCCGACGAGCTTAAAGGGGAGTGGTTGAAAGCTATACAAGAGGAGATAAAATTCTTGCATAAGAACCACACTTATGATATGGTGAAATTGTCTAAGGGCAAGAAAGCTTTGAGCAATAAATGGGTGTTCTGAAAGAAGGTTGAGCAGAAGAATTCATAGACGAGGTTCAAGACCAGACTTGTGGTAAAAAGGGTTTGGTCAGAGGAAAGACATAGACTTTGAGGAGATATTTTCACCAGTGGTAAAGATGACATCCATACGGGTGTTGCTTGGGTTAGCGGCTAGCATGGATCTGAAGATAGAGTAGTTAGATGTTAAAACTGTCTGGATCTGAAGATAGAGTAGTTAGATGTTAAAACTGTCTTTCTTCATGGTGACCTGGAAGAGGATATTTACATGCACCAGCTAGAGAGGTTCGAAGTCAAGGGCAAAGAGCGTATGGTGTGCAGGTTAAGGAAGAGCTTGTATGAACTGAAACAAGCTCCACAGCAATGGTACAAGAAGTTCGATTCGTTCATGTTACAACATAGGTATGACAGAACGGAGTCGAACCAATGTGTGTTCACGCACAATTCTCAGATGGTGATTTCTTAGTTCTATTGTTATACGTTGATGACATGTTCATCATGGGAAAGACCTCAAAAAGATCGACAAGCTAAAACAGGAGTTGGGCAAGTCTTTTGCGATGAAAAACTTAGGCCCGGCTAAGCAGATCCTAGGAATGAAGATAACCCATGACAAGCAGCAGGAAGCTTTGACTATCATAAGAGCGGTATATTGAGAAAGTCCTAGAGCGGTTCAATATGAATGCAGCGAAGTTGGTCAGTACTCCACTGGATGGTCACTTCAGATTGAGCGACGACAGTGTTCCAAGACGAAGGCAAAGTGGAAGAGATGTAGAAGATACCCTACATGTAAGCCGTAGAAAGTTTGATGTATGCTATGGTGTATACACCCCCAGACATAGCATATGCGGTTGGTGTTGTCAGCCGATATCTTGCCAATCCTGACAAAGAGCATTGGACAGCGGTGAAGTGGATATTGCGGTATCTAGGAGGCTCATCTAGGTTGAGCTTATGCTGTGGTGACAGTAAACCTGTGCTAGAGGGTTACACAGATGCAGATATGGCAGGTGACATAGACTCCAGGAAGTCTACATCGGCGTTCATGTTCACGTTTGCAGGGGGAGCAATTTTTTGGCAGAGCAGGCTATAGAGGGTCGTAGCATTGTCGACGATACAGGCCGAGTACATTGCAGTCACAGAAGTATGTAAAGAGATGCTTTGGATGAAGAGGTTCCTACAGGAACTTAACCTAAAGCAGGAGCAGCACGTGGTCTATTGTAATAGTCAGAGTGCTATACACTTGAGCAAGAATCCAAGTCAGCATTCCAAGTCGAAATATATAGAGATTCGGTATCACTAGATTAGGGATACTTTGGAACAGAAGGTGTTATAGCTTGAGAAGGTCCACACGGATGATAACGGGTCAGACATAATGACCAAGGCTTTGCTTAAGAGCAAGTTTGAGGTTTGTAGAAACCGGGCTGGCTTAAAGAAGGTGAATCTCTCCTGGGTCAAAAGGGGGAGATTTGATAGTTTTTTTGACCTGTCGTCGACCGGTCGTGGATTGGTGTTCGACCAGTCATAGGTTTGAGTCGTGACACGACTCAAAGTCCAACAAGTTTGGAAGATTTTTCTCCGGGGTGCTCGACCAGTCGTAGGTGGCGCTCGACTGGTCGTGGGTGGCGCACGACCAGTAGTAGTTACGCAGATTCATTCTGCGATTTTACGCGGATTTCGTGTCGCAAGTCCTTTCGCAACTGGGATGCGGAAGAGAGTTTCTTAAAACTATAAAGAGGGGTCTCTAGGGTTTTTCTAGGGTATGATGGTGATAGAAAAATACAAGAGGAATATCAAAGGTGTGAGAGAGAGAAAGAGAGAGGAAGCTTGTAGAAGGGAGGTTATGGTCGTGGAAGTGATCTACCATATCTCAACGCTTCTACGTCCTCGTAATCGGTGAGATCTCTCAGTTTTCTTTATTTTTCTTACTGTTTATCCGCTCCTGTGTGAGTGATGAAGGTTTGATCATAGTAAGGTATACTTGTGATCGGTTGTAATGTTCTACTTCATAGTGGATTGTTGAACTGGACGAGGTCCCGTGGTTTTTACTTCTTTGAGGGTTTTCTATGTAAAAATCTCTTGTGTAGTGTATGATTGATGCTTTGATTTATTTCATTGCTTTATTATCCATAATTCTAGTTTGTTCTGGAGGGCTAGATCCTAAGGTTTTGTGCAAGGCCCCCAATAGTTCTAACTTTGTTGCAGAAATGAAAGTAGTGGTCCATGGTCTCTCCATCTGCTTAGATATGGGTTTCTCCACAGTCGAGGTGGAGAGTGGTTCTCTTGCCACGGTTGACATCTTCTCCAAAGCTGCCCCCCTCAAGTGTGTTCTACTGGAAATATTAATTCGACTCCTTTCGTAGTGTTGACAACATTTCCATCAAGCACTCTCTGCATGAGGCCAACCGTGTAGTTGACAGTCTAGCTCGTTGGGGCAGCGCTAACCAGCTAAACAGAGTTTTCCTTGCGGTTTCCGACCTCTTTCTAAATCGGGGGGAACTAATTCTGGATAGGACAGGGATAGGAGTGGTGCGCACCTCCTAGTCCCTTTTTTTGTTTGTTTTTCCTTCGATATAATTGGAGGCCCCCTTCCCTTTGGCCTTCCCGAATGGGAATGAGTTGTTCTTTCTGGGGCTTAGGGTCTATTTTTTGTGCCTGAGTACCCTCCTTCTTTGTAAAGTTATCTTCTCAATCAATGAAATGATCTTTTTGATATAAAAAAAAGGTGATTAATTTTTAAACATGTTCATTGCTGCAAGTAGTTTTTATATGGGAAAGTCATGGCAAATGATTCAAATTTCACATGCATTAAGCTTTTAAACATTTTAAATTTTACTTGTAAACAATAATCATTCTTCCTACAGGTAGTTTGGTGTCCTTTATTGCACACGTTAACCTTACTAATGGGACTCATTTCATGGCTTCATGCTAATGTGTAAGCTAAAAACTGAAGTATATTTTTAACACAGTAGCCACAACATTGGAAACAGTGAAAGTGAATCCCACATTGTTGAAAACATTCTCCGTTCTCTCTGTGTGCAGTGTACAACCCCTCCTCTCTCTCTCTCTCTCTCTCTCTCTCTCTCTCTCTCCATTATGCGACCCAAAAGAAAGATTCACACAAACAAGTTTTGAAATTATTAAAAGTGCAGATCTATAGGGGTACCTACTATTTGGACAAAGGTTCTCCCTCTCATTTCTAATTAGTAATGCTACATTTGCAATGGGCACCATTTTTTTATTTTTTTTTTTCAAATACTCCTTGCGATCTAGGTTTTTCATAAGTTAGGAACTATTGCACACCTGCAATTGCTTAAAATTAGGTTGGTTATGTATAGGTCGGCCGCACGTGTACCCCAGATTTGCCAACCCCCAATCTCAATGACACAACTAGCGGTGTGCACCTGATGAATGATGTGTTCTTGCACCCATTCATTACATGGTTTTCCGATGTAGAACGTGTCACAGATCCGTTCCTAGCATGGTTGGACCAAAAGAAGGTGGGCCGTAAATTGGCCGTAACTTTTGATTCGGGTATTGTTACGGGGCGCACAACCTATCAATATTTACTGAAATGGGCCATCCGAGGTGAATCTTGCATCTATTTGTTTCGTCAAAAAACACGCGCTTTCAGCTCAAAAATGAATTTTTAGAAAAAATTTACTATTTTTAGTAATTTCAATTTTTAAAATTTTTTTAGAGTTTTAGATTTTCTTTCCTTTGAGAAATAACTTTTAGTTATACTAGGACTCTTCTAGAGAAAGTTTATTTGTAATATTTTTATTTTTAGAAATTAGGCCTTAGAAAAGTTTTATTAGAATTAGGATTTTTATTAGAGTTAGAATTTTGCTATTTTTGGTAATTACGAATTTTAGTTTATTTTTTTCTATATTAATGGTGTAAAGAGACACATTAGACAATTATCAATGATTCATTATTCAATTTCAAATTTAATAGAATTTATTTTTATTTTCTACTTTCTTTCCTCGTGGATTTGAGAAGTCTCTGTGAGGAGTCTAGAGAAGTTCCGTGGATTCGGAATACTTATCCCCTTAAGGAAGATGGTGCTTGACCTCACGTCCTTCCTTGCGTCAGTTTGGTATCAAAGCGAGGTTTCACCTTGGATTGATGGCTTTTAACGATGAGTCAGACAACAATCTCATGGGCGGTACTCTAGGAAAATTACCTTTAACGGCGGCAGCTTTCGAAGCAGCGCAGCAAGAAAATCAGCAATCCATGCAAGGGCTATAGGCTTTCATGGACCGTATAGCGGATCTCTTGAAAAAAACCTTAGGACAACTCCATGTTCCTGGTGGTAATCCTCTACCAGCAATTGTTGGAATTCGTAATCATACTGATCGTAGGACAACGCTATCAGTGAAACACAAGATCACTCCTGAGAAAGTGGGATCTAGCGACATGATTTCACAACATCCTAGACGAGGCATTGATCAGATAGATTGGATGGGTCAAGAATTCAAGATGACAGTTGATCTTCCTAGTTTTAATGGCCAGCTCTACTTCAAGGACTTCCTCAATTGGTTACTTAAAGTCGAACTTTTTTTCGACTATATGAACATCGCAGAAGAAAAGAAAGTTAAATTCGTGGCCTACAAGTTGACGGGTAAAGCTTCAGATTGGTGGGAACAACTTCAACTCGAGTGGATGAGACAGATGAAGATGCCAATCTGCACATGGTCGCAGATGAAGCAGTTATTGTGCATGCAATTTCTCCCACGAGATTACGATCAGGTATTATTCCAATAAAACTAAAATTATTACCAGGATAGCCGTTCAGTAAAAGGTTTTGCAGAAAAATCATATTATTTGTCCACGAGAAATCACCTCATTGAAACGGAATCGAGACAAGCCACAGGATTCATCAGTGGCAAACATATGGCTCATTTGGGAATGGAGAACAAACCCAAGCTTCTAAAGTGGAGGGGCAATATCTCATAACTGAACGTGCCTTTGTTAAACAATCTGAAATCAAATCGCGACAAGCCACAGGATTCATCAGTGGCAAACATATGGCCCCTTTGGGAATGGAGAACAAACCCAAGACTTCTAAAGTGGAAGGGCAATAACTCATAACTGAACATGCCTTTATTAAACAATCTGAAATGGAATCTCGACAAGCCACAGGATTCATCAGTGGCAAACGGAATCACGAGAAATTACCTCATTGAAACGGAATCGCGACAAGCCACAAGATTCATCAGTGGCAAACGGAATCATGAGAAATCACCTCATTGAAACGGAATCGCGACAAGCCACAGGATTCATCAGTGGAAAACATATGGCCCCTTTGGGAATGGAGAATAAATCCAAGACTTCTAAAGTGAGGGGGGCAATATCTCATAACTGAACGTGCCTTTGTTAAAAAATATGAAGAAACGAGAAATATATATCCATTAGTTGAAAAGAAAAAATATGTAGAGTCTGTGAATATCCTAGAGGATTTAGAACCAGTATCGCAGGAGTTCAAGGGGGTTATACTTGAACTACCTAATAAATTACCTCCCATATGAGATATACAAAATCATGTTGATCTCGTCTCAGGGGGGAGTCCGCCTAATTGTCCACATTATCAGAAAAAATATGAGATTTTGAAGACAGATATGAAGGAACTGATCAATATTAGTCAAGTCAAGGAAAGCATGAGTATATGTATTGTGTCAGCTCAAAAGTTTAATGCCAAGTACAAAAAAAGGGCTAATGAACATCGGCATTAGAAGTTATCTCAGACTCATGTGTCAAGTCTCTTGCGTAACTCGAGGATGAGTTTTTTTCAAGTTGAGGGATATAATGTAGAACGTGTCACAGATCCGTTCCTAGCATGGTTGGGGCAAAAGAAAGTGGGCCGTAAATTGGCTGTAACTTTTGATCCGGGTATTGTTACGGGGCACACAACCTATCAATCTTTACTGAAACAGGCCATCCGAGGTGAATCAACTCACTATATGGGTCGTGTCTATCCGCTTCGTCAGAAAATACGCGCTTTCAACTCAAAAACGAATTTTTAGAAAAAATTTACTATTTTTAGTAATTTCGATTTTTTAAATTTTTTTAGAGTTTTAGATTTTCTTTCCTTTTAGAAATAACTTTTAGTTATACTAGGACTCTTCTAGAGAAAGTTTATTTGCAATGTTTTTATTTTTAGAAATTAGGCCTTAGAAGAGTTTTATTAGAATTAGGATTTTTATTAGAGTTAGAATTTTGCTATTTTTGGTAATTACGAATTTTAGTTTATTTTTTTTCTATATTAATGGTATAAGGAGACACATTAGACAATTATCAATGATTCATTATTCAATTTCGAATTTACTAGAATTTATTTCTATTTTCTACTTTCTTTCCTCGTGGATTCGAGAAGTCTCTGTGAGGAGTCCAAAGAAGTTCCGTGGATTCGGAATACTTATCTCCTTGAGGAAGACAGTGCTCGACCTCACGTCCTTCCCTGCGTCATTTTCTACTGTAAATCACAATGGATAGGTGGTCCATGTGATGAAAGGATCACAATGAATGGATGTTCCTCTTTATATCTGTACCGTTTGTTTTGGGAAGACCAATCAAGTGGCTAGATCGTGTATTCACATAGATCTTGAGAAGCAGTCTAATGTTAGTCCCACTAGAAGGTTGGTCCATTAGACGATGTACTTTTCTATCAAACACATGCCCACAAACATTGCTTAGTCAGTAAAAACGGTTATTTAAGGATAACAGTATTTAAAAACTTTGTGGCGTTGAACGTTTTGGATCAGGCTAATATTTCTGTTCCCAGTTCATCCCATTGGGAATAACTTTATGAATGGTTTGGATGACATATAAACATCACGGTGGGCCTAGGGCTGTTTCCTGTCTTATTGCTTACTTTGAGTTTTGTATCTGCTTCATTTTTTGTTTTGGTTATCAAGGAGGTGCCGCTACTGGGCCTCTCTGGTACAGTCGCACCCTGATTTGCAAGTATCTGCCTCCAGAGGCTTTCCCAGCAAACTTGGGTTTCTAGTCCCAACTAGCGGGCACTAAGTAATCAAAACCATTGGAATCTTATTACGTAAGATGATCTTAACGTATTTTTGAAACAAAAAATAGGTAATTTAATTAAAAATGCACGATGTATTTAATATTCAAGCTAGGATCTTTGAATCCGAGAAAATCTTTTATTATGGCCCACCCATGATGGGATGCAACAGACCAATGGTCCTGATTATCGAACCATACGGCCCCTTTTTAAGACTTCAAAACATCAAGCGCACGTGAAAAGAGGATCCTATGATTCCTCCCTTTCGCTTATGTATCTGTCCACCTATCCATCTGTTTATATATCCAAGAACCCAAAGGACTAGGAATATATTCACTCACCATTCTTCACAAAATATCTTCTAAGAGAATATGGTTAGTTGAAAAGAAATGATTCATTTGCTACTCGAGCCTGAAACTAAAGGAGTTGGAATATATTCACCCACCATTCCACAAAAAGAAATCTTGTAAGGGAATATGATTAGGATAAAAGAAGAAATGGTTCATTAACTACTCGAGACTGAAATCGAATCACACGAAGAAATGGAAGACGGTAACTTATTTGGCAGGGTGAAGGACGAATCCAAGAAGCTATGGCGGATTGCGGGCCCTGCTATTTTCAGTAGGCTCACCATGTACTCTGCCAACCTAGTAACAGTTGCATTTTGCGGTCATATCGGCAACGTAGAGCTTGCTGCCATGTCCATAGTCCATAACATCCTCCTAGGATTCAACTTCGGTCTTTTGGTACCATTACTTTCCTTTCCAAGCTCTAATTTCTTGTTTTTTTTTTTTTTTTTTTTAAAAAGTTTAAGCCATGTGCATAACTCAAGTAATCCATGCATGTAAGCTGTGTATATCTGATGCAGTGTTCCTGTTTATCTGCGTGTATTCTTAATTGATAAAACAATATATCAGCTAGGCATGGCAAGCGCACTGGAGACTCTCTGCGGCCAGGCATTCGGGGCCCGCCAATACTGCATGTTGGGCATCTACTTGCAGCGATCATGGATTGTTCTCTTTCTCTGTGGACTTCTCTTACTGCCAACCTATATCTTTGCGACACCGATATTCAAACTGGTAGGTATGAAGGACGAGATTGCGACGATGACGGGGGCCGTTGCTATCTGGGTCATCCCACAGCACTTCACCTATGCCTTTCAGCTACCTGTAAATAAATTCCTCCAATGCCAGTTGAAGAATGTGGTCACGGCATGGGTCGGTGGATTTGTGCTGGCTATCCATGTGATCGTAAGCTGGCTGTTTGTATATAAACTCAATCTTGGACTGTTTGCAGCAGCGATGATGATGAACTTCTCATGGTGCCTGAATGCGGTGCTGATATTTACGTATGCGGCATGTGGAGGCTGTCCTCTCTCGTGGGGTGGATTCTCTTGGGGGGCTTTCTCTGGCCTGTGGGAGTTTACCAAGCTATCAGCCGCTTCTGGCGTCATGTTATGGTTGTTGCTCTCTCTCTCTCTCTCTCTCTCTCTCTCTCTCTCTATATATATATATATATATAGAATAATCATGTATTCCACACTGTTGATTACGTTGAACTTCAGTTTTTGAAAATTAATTTATTTGAAAAATTTTGGAATTTTTATTTTATTACTAAAACAATTTTGAAAATTTTCAAATGAAAAGTAGAGTTTGTACTTTTGTCCCACATCGAGAATGAAAAAAATAAAAATTTGTGGTTTATATGTGGAGATTAGTATTCTTACTTCAAATTTTGGAGATTAAGATGCCCACGTTGTGCACTAGAATGCACGCGCACTTAGACGAGGGCAGTGTGGCTATAGTGGCACTAGTTGGCGAACTTCACACGTGCACATCGTGTTATAAAGTGGTTGCTTCCTCACAACCTTACATGAACCGTCGCGAGAAGTACAAGTGGTCTGATATGAGCCTGGGTTTTATAGAGCTTTTAGAATGGCTGGCAACCTTAAAAGCCATAACGGTCTAAGAACGGGTTTTGATGATCCAACTGTCTGATCTTTCGATTCAATGACCACAAACGTCTCAAATTAATGATCAACGGTTAGAAATATTTTCCAAACGTTCTGAACCATTGATGACTCTTATTACCCCCGATGCCTATATAAACTAGACCATTTCGGTCCAAAAACCAATCAACTCCAACAGATCTCTCGTTTGTTGAAAAATCTTAAATCTGATATTACTCAACCGGTCGTGGGAGCGGCTCGACTAGTCGTAGCCCGCTTGACTCAAAGTCCAGCAAACATAAAGTTTTGTGGTCCAAGGTACTCGACCGGTCGTGGGTGGTGCTCGACCGGTCGTGGTCATGTAGATTCATTCTTCGATTTTGAGTCCTTTCACAACTGGGATACGGAAGGGAAGTTGCCTAAACTATAAATAGAGGTCCCTAGGATTTTTCTAAAATGATGAGAAAATATTCTAAGGCTTCCTAAAGGTATTCTAAAGAGTTCTAGGGTTATCAAAGGGTGTAGCAAGGGTGAGATTCAAGGTTGTTCAAATTGAGTAAGTCCTCTCTCTTTGTAATTGATGCTTTCATAGTAGAATTCTGTCGCTTTGTGCCGTGGTTTTTTTCCGCAAGGATTTTTCACGTTAAAACTGTGTGGTCTCTTATGTGTGCTTGGTGCCATTGGATTACTATCCTAGATCTAGATCTATATGATTCCGCAGGCTAAAATCCCAACAAGTGGTATCAGAAGAGTCATTGGGGCACAGATCTGAATATGAGGGATTAGTAATAATGGCAAGCACTAGGTATGATATTGAGAAGTACTCAAGGAAAAATAATTTTGAGTTATGAAAGATCAAGATGATAAGTTCCTTAATCAAGCGAGGCGAAGATGGTGCTCTTGAGGAGCAAAAATCTACCATGAAAGATGATGAATGGAATACTCTTGATAAGAAGGCCTTATCATCGATCTGTTTATGTCTCACGGATGAGGTTCTCTACAACGTCATGAGGAAAAAAACTGTGACTAAGTTATGGGCGAAGTTAGAGGATATCTATACGAAAAAATTCTCTGAAAATCGCCTGCACTTGAAGCGGCAGTGGTATAACTTCAAGATGACAGTGGGTGAAGATCTAGAGGCTCACATCAGCAACTTTAATAAATTAGTTTATAAATTGCTGGATATGGAGGAAGTAATGAAAGATGAAGAACAAGCATGTATGTTGTTGAATTCTCTTCTGGCGTCATATGAGTCATTCAAGGACACTATGTGCAGCATAAATAAAATCCTGAGTGTCGACATCATTATCTGAGCCCTTCAAGGAAAGGCTCTGAGACAACTAAACAGCGACATGGGGATATCTTCTTATGCACTGTTTACAGTGGGTAAGAATTCTGGATAAGGTACAGGTTTTTTATGTTCTAGATTCAAATCCAAGGGCAAGGGCAAAAGAAAAGTAAAGTGCTGGAACTGTGGGGAGGAAGGACATGTGAAGAAGGATTGCGAAAATCTTAAATCGAAGAGGGAAGATTCTGAGGCTTCATGTAGGGAGGCCAACGCTACTACGTCAGATGGATGTGATGGTGATGTTTTATCTGTGTCTTCGCTTAGGTGGCCATACGATAATCGTAAAGACGAGTGGATGCTAGACACAGGGGCATTTTTTCACATGACTCCTCATTGGGGTTGGTTCACCAGCTACATGGAGTACGATGGTGGAAAGGTATTTATGGGTAATGACATTGCTTGTAATGTTATGGTTGTTGGTTCGGTGCGCATCAGGATGTTTGATAGGGTGGAGCGTACCTTGACAGATGTGAGGCACGTTCCTGATTTGAAAAAGAATCTGATTTCTCTTGGTGTGCTTGAGGTAAAAGGATGCAAGTATATAGGTATTGATGGTACTTTTAAAGTATCTAAGGGGGCACGGGTAATCATGAAAGCGCAACGACTTGGTAACTTGTACAGGTTGATTGGGAGCACTTCAAAAGGTGGAGCTGCAACGGATGTAGCGGATTCCACCTCTGCACGTGTGTGGCATGTTGGGCATGGCCACATGAGCGAGTAGGGCAGGAAGGCTGAGACACGCGGACAGAGATACAAAGCAGGTGGAGCATTCACCTATGAGAAAAATCACACGGCATGATCGCAGGATAACGATGAGGTACATGGACGACTCCAATATCGCAGAGGATTCATCTTCTATTCAGATGGCTCTAGGTAAGCCTGGTGCTGAGAAGTGAAAGGTGACTATGGGTAATATGATGGATTCGTTGTACTAGACCGACATATGGGAGCAGGTGGAGCTTTCAGTGGGCCAGAGAGTGGTTGGATGTAGGTGAATCTTCAGGAGGATACAACATAGATATAGGGCGAGGTTGGTAGTGAAGGGTTATGCTCAGAGAGAAAGGATCGATTTTTCAGAGATAGTCGCGCCGGCAGTATAGTAGGTGTATATTAGATCCGTAATTAGTGCTGGTTTGTCAATATGATCTTGAGTTGGAAGGATGGATGTGGAGTTTGCACTTCTTTAAGGGAAAGTGAAGAGCAGATCTATATAAAGCAACCAGAGTGGTTCGAAGTTAAAGGGGTTGAGTAAAAACTTTGCACGAGGTCCTAGTTCGACCTGTTGCCTAGGCAGTGATTTGATTCCTTCATGGTGAGTCAGGAATTGATGACATGCAAATCGCCAATTATGACATGTTTGAAATCAATTTACTGAAGACTCGGTTAAGTGGGACACTCAGGATGAAGGATCGGGGGACTGCAAAGATGGTTCTTGGCGTTGACACTGAAAGAGGAGTAGGCTTTGGTAATCACAGGAGGAATACCTTGTGTGTAGGTATTGATCAAGGATGTGATGGGCCAGGTAAAGCCAGAGAGTATTCCCTACGCGTCACTCCTCAATTTTTCCTCAGGACATGTCTCAAAACAGATGAGGAAAAATAGGATATCTCATGAGCCTTATTCGAATGCGCTTGACAGTGTATGCCATGGTCTGGATTAGACTGGTTATTTCATAAGCTATCAATGTTGTGAGCAAGTACTCCAGCAAGTAATATTGGGTAGCAGTGAGATGGTAAGAAGACTATGTCTTTCCTTTTGAGAAGACAGGAGCAAAGGTGGTTGAGCTTGTGGATTTTGATCCGGCAGATATGCTCACCTAGATCGTTCTTACAGGGAAGTTCAAGTTCTGTGTAACTTCTCTGGGTTTGACAATGGCGTAAAAGAAAAATAGGGTGTGCACGAGAAGCTATGATATGATATAAAGATAAGAGAATAGGTCAAGGAGCTACACAATTGAAGATTGAAGATTTGGTGGAGATTGTTGAAAAATATTAAATTTGATGTTACTCGACCGGTCATGGGAGCGGCTCAACTAGTCGTAGCCCGCTCGACTCAAAGTACAGCGAACATAAAGTTTTGTGGTCCGAGGTGCTTGATCGGTAGTGGGCCATGCTCAACCGGTCATGGGTGGCGCTCGACCGGTCGTGCAGTCTGCTCAACCGGTCGTGGTTACGCTCAACCGGTCGTGGTTACGTAGATTTGTTCCGCGATTTTGTACGGATTACAGATTTTGAGTCCTTTCGCAACTGGGATGCGAAAGGGAAGTTACCTAAACTATAAATAGGGGTCCTAAGGGTTTTTCTAAAAGGATGAGAAAGTATTCTAAGGCTTCCTAAAGGTATTCTAAAGGGTTCTAGAGTTATCAAAGGGTATAGCAAGGGTGAGATTCGAGGTTGTTCGAATCGGATAAGTTCTCTCTCTTTGTAATTGATGCTTTCATAGTGGAATTCTATCGCTTTGTGCCGTGATTTTTTCCCGCAAGGATTTTCCACGTTAAAACTGTATTCTCTTATGTGTGCTTGGTGTCATTGGATTACTATCTTAGATCTAGATTTGTGTGATTCCGCAGGCCAAAATCCCAACATCCTCATCCATTAGATCTTTCAGAAAACATCTTCACCAAAGAAAATTGCAAATAGGTATGTTCGTTGAATTGTCTTATCCTGGTGAAACAAAAATAATTTAATTTATTTTATTTTTATTTTTCAGTATTTTCAACATATTTCCCAGCAAATTATGCTAGCCATAGTAAGGATGTGGTAGAGCAACCAAAATAAAAAAAATCCCACCTTGCGCAGTGATGGACGTAATTACAAGATATGAGATTGCACCGATTGAGTTTGGTCTGGTGGGTTGTCAATGGGTCGGGCTCGATTACTGGCTTGGAGGCCCGACCGGGCTAAATTTTAATCCTGTTTATTAATTGAGAACTGTACTTGAGATGTGTCTAAGAGTCCATCATCCTGGCCAGCCATGGCCGGTTTAGGATTTCAAGTGCCAATGTTTTTTTTTATAGAGTCATTATTATTATTATTATATTTTTTAATTTTTAAATTTCATATGTGAAGCATGATATCATATCTACTGAACGACCCAGCACAAAAGTAAATGGGCGGGCTTAGGTCCGGCCCGACACGGGCAGAGGCCATGCATAATCATCAGGAGCTGGCCACTGGCACGTCTGTTTTGACCTGTCACGGGCCCATCTCGACCTTCAACAAGCTACAGCCCAGCCCAGGCCTTGGCAACTGCTTACCCGTGTCCAAGATTTTTTTTTAGGCAGCACATTGAACATTGGTCGAACAGGAATATGGTAGATCCATCCCTCATTACACGTGGCAGGTCCATGTGTCAACCAGGACTGTCAGTCTAGTGGGTCCTTCTATGTATAGCAAATCGTTCGAGTTACACAAGGATCAGATGATCTGGACATCTGAACACTAGGATTCCAAGCAACGGTTGTAAAGAAAAATGGTTAATGGTTACCATTGACTGAATGAAAGTAAGTAAAAGTGATGGCTAGGACCTTCTTGTAATGTTTTTTTTTTAAAGGATAAATAGGCCATCCATGATGGGATCCACTAGATGGACCGTCCTGATTGACAAATTGGCCAACCACGTTAATCATATTCTCCTCTACCATACCATCTCCCATCTAACTGGTGGGCCTTCTATCATTGAATTGAAGCTGGACCACCGGTCATGCCTTTTTCCAACATTCCTTTCGTAGGCCATGGGCCCAATCAGCACTCTCTTCTTGCATTGCTAGCCGGCTCTTCTTATCAAAAGAAAGAGATACATCTTTTTATTTTTTATTTTTTATTTTTTGAATGATAGCTTGGAGAACTGGTATTATAGAGTGTCGATCCTGCTGGCCAGTTATATGAAGAACGCTGAGATTGCTGTGGACGCCCTTTCAATATGGTCAGATGCTCTCTCTCTCATGAAAAATTTATGGATGGAACGGGTTTTTTTTTTTTTTTATAACAACAATTAGGTTTTTTTTTTTTTCAAAAGAGCATTTCATTTATGTGGGAAAAGCTTTACAAGTATGAAGGGGAGCTCTGGAAACAACAACAAAAAAAAAACCCGAGTTCCAACCACACTAGGCATTCACATTCGGGGGGCCCAACCCTTAGCGGGCCTACCTATTGTAAAAGTGAAAAGGAAAACGAGGCCTAGGAAAGGTGCATTGAACCTAAACTAGTCCTATCTAGGACCACCTCCCCACGGGAATGGGTGGGAAGGGAGGAATGTTCTTCAAAAATCGTAGAACTCTGGGTAGTGCTACCCCAGCGAGCCAGACTATCGGCCACCCTGTTAGCCTCTCTTGGGATATGTTTGATGGAAATTGTACTGGAGGAATTCATGGCTTCAAATTTCTTCTTCCAGTAGAAGACATTCTAGGGAGCATCAGTGAGCCTTAAGAACAAATCTACTATTGGAAGGCAGTCGCTTTCCACCTCGATCAACTCGAACCCTTTGTTAATGCAAATGATAAGACCGTCTACCACTGCTTTAACTTCTGCGAGAAGGTTGGAGCTCAGACCGTACCCCTTAGAGAAAGCAAACTTGAACCTTCCTTGCACGTCACGACAAATTCCCCCACTACCCGAGGGCCCTGGATTTCATCTGGATGAACCATCCACGTTCAACTTCATTGTTCCTGGGTTTGGTCTGAACCATTTCACATAGGACACCGAGGAGGGAGAGGGCGCTCCCTGCTGGATGGAACGGTTAAAAATGACTAGATCATGAAGATATATTGATGATTGGCCCACCCATGAATAGGCCTCATAATGGGGTGGTCTTGATCGAAAGTACAAGTTATTGGTTGCACCATTTACCATTTACACACACTGGAATAAAACTTCTCTACATCAAGGAGACCGTCTGATACTTGTCACATTGGGCAGCATGAACATCAATGGGTGGCAATTGATGATTCCTTTGGCATTCTTCACAGCTACTGCGTAAGTATCTCCTGCTATCATCTACTCTACATTTTCCTTCATGGGACCACATGGATGCATAGATGGATGATCCAGACGGTCCATCATGTAGGTTCTGTTGCGGGTGCAAAACCATAGAAATATCACACTCCAGGTCAGACATTTCTCGGTCTGATTGACAGAGAATCATATTTGGCCCATCTGATGGATGGTCTAGATAATCTGAGTATGCAGCCATGCGGGCCAAATCATGGCTAGGCCACATGTAACCTCAATCTGCTAAAGATGTCCGAGTCCATGTGATGAAATAGAGTGAGGGTAGCTAATGAACTTGGAGCGGGCAATGGGAAAGCAGCCAAGTTTGCGACGATCGTTGCCGTGGTAACTTCGATGGTGATAGGAGCAATCTTCTTTGCTCTAATACTAGGCTTCCATGATAAGTTTGCTCTCATCTTCACCTCAAGCGTCGTTGTTCTCAAAGCCGTCGACAAATTGTCCATCTTGCTCACCTTCAGCATTCTCCTTAACAGCGTGCAACCTATTCTCTCAGGTGAATCCCTCATTTCCATTCTATGCTAATCAGAAGCAACAGTGGGTTAGTCCGGGATTGGTTCAGAGCCCATTTCACATCACCCTTTAAATCTCCATCCCACATATTGATTAATCTAAAATTCCGGACTCAGGCCCATTGATGCGCCTTCAAAATGGTCAAAGGTGCAGTGTCAGGCCTGGTGTTGATAAAAATAAAATCAGTTTAAACTCGTGGACCAAAACTACCACCATGGTGCCAGTCGAAATGGGTCACCACGACCCATTTCTAGTGATCCAATGATCAACTTACTCATATTCAATACCCCATCTTATCAGGTGTTGCGGTCGGTTCGGGGTGGCAAGCATATGTTGCATGCATAAACATTGGATGCTACTACTTCATCGGACTTCCGGCGGGTATTCTATTGGCAATCTTATTCAATTTCGGAGTTGAGGTAAGGTTGAAATCTTTTTTTTTTTCCTTTCTACCAAGCTTGAATTCTAAGACTTTCCGATACTATACACGGAGAATAGGTGCATGCATGAGTTTTCTGACATGGAATATTTCAGGGTATATGGAGTGGCATGATCGGTGGGACTCTCATCCAAACGTTGATATTAGTCATCATCACAATCCGGTGTAATTGGGATATGGAGGTAATCTCATTTATCTTTCAAATTTTTTTAGTGTTTTTTAAGAAGGAAAAACCTGTTGAATTTAGACCATCGCGGGATTGGACAACCTGGCATGCTATATTCAAACTGGATACGTGGCATGATGGTCCCTGATCCAAACCATTCATCAAGTTGGGTCTATATTAATGAAGCGCCATCCGCCTAAAAAAAAAAAAAGGATTATGTCATAATCCCATTGAGGACCTTTACATTTTTTATGCTGGATCATCTCTTCCTTGCCGCCCATTTGTAGGTCACTGGTAGGGTGGTTAAGGTGGTTTGATCAGTACGATTTTTCTACTAAGACTGATCTATATATGGTGTGGGACCTCCCTTGAGAATTGGTCGGACAAACAATTATTATCCACGAGTCTGATGGTTGAGATTTTTACTTCTCTAATTGCTCTGTTATAGCAATTAAATGGCTGAGATTTTGTTTTCCAGGCTGAAAAGGCTAGGATTCGCCTTGATAAATATGGGGGCCGCAATGTGTTAGAAGCATCGGACAGCAGTAAAGACTCCACGGTGTCTTAAATGTAATCTAAATAGTGGAATAAATGGATTATTTATACATTCATAATAGACATTTTTAATTCAGATCCTAAACATGTACATATGTGGGAAGACATTTCCGCTGCGGTGATGTTGCATCTTAGTCTTCCGCACCTTACTCATTCATGAAAATCTCTCAATGAGACTAGATTACAATTGAAGCATCTCACTCTAAATCTGTATGTAATGGTCACAACTATAGTGAAATTCACTGGATCATTAATCTGAATAATCCAATGGTCAGGCAAAACCGATGATAATGTGTCACCCACCTATAAAGTCTTACGCTACAACCTCATTAGTATAGAGGTTTGAATTGAACCTTCGTTTAAAATACTGATGGCATTTTCTAAAATACAAAACGGCAACTTCACGTGCTTGTTAAGAAGTTTGGTAATGGAAGTTACCTGAAGAGTTAGATTTTCTGCAAATGGGTGCTACACAGATATTTTGTGACAACAATGCATTGTCCAAAAATCCAATTTTATATGGGTGAAGTACGAAAATACTGTATGATGCCATTTTTTATGTGATTTGGTGAAGAAAGAAGTTATTAATCATGTATTTTACGTGAGCTCCAAACAAATTGCACACGTATTCACCAAATCCTGAAAGTTAGAGGCGTTGGTAGAGCTGCGAGCAACTTGGAATGTGTGCATAGGATAGTCAAGTTTAAGGGATGTTAGAGTTACAAATGGACTTTAAAGTCCAAATCCACGTGAATGGAAAGCGTGTGATATGTTAAAGCCCTTGCGTGTTCAACTTCTCGCATTCCTTTCAGCCAAGTAGAGTTCCATTGGTATTATAAGGCCATTATTGCCTCATGATGTGACTTGCTCAGTCAACAGTAGGAGACTGGTACCTCATTAGCTAGATTTTTAAGCTCCTCTTGATATCATCTAATAAGTAACTTTTTTAACTTATGCAAGTTAATTAGTTATTTTTTAAAACATAAGTTACTTTGGTAAGCACCATACTAAAGTCACTTATATGTGATGAAAGTTACTTATTGTGATGGTATGTTTTCATTTTTTTTCTTTTCAAGGTCCGCATCAAAGGTGGGCCCCACATGATGGACGGTCTACATCAAAGGTGGGCCCATATTATAGATGACCCACATCAAGGCGAGCCCACATAATGGATTATCTAAATCAAACGTTGGCCCCTAAGACTGCACGACAAATATACAAAGTGGGTGCGTATGATGGACAACCTAGATTGAAGGTGGGGCCCACACAATGGATGGTTCATATCAAAGGTGGGCTTCACATGAGGCGCGGTGGATATTGAAGGTGGCCCTACATGATGGACAATAACATTGAAGGTGGGCTCCACATGATGGATGACTCACATCATTGTGGCCCACATAATGGATGATTCACATCAAATGTCGGCCCCTAATGATGAATGGCCGACATCCAAGGCAAACCCTGGATGATGAACAACCTACATCTAAGGTTGGGCCCACACAAGGATGGTCCACATCAAAGGTGAGCTCTACATGATGGAATGGACAATGAAGGTGGGCCCCACATGATAGATGACTCACATGAGGGTGAGCCCACAGAATGGACGGTCCACATCAAATATCAGCCCCTAATTATGAATGACCCACTTCCAAGGTAGACCTTAAATGATGGATTACCTACATCTAAGGTTGGGCCCACATGTGGTCCACATCAAATGTTGGCCCGTAATGATGAATGGCCCACATCCAAGGTAGACCCTGGATGATGGACAACCTACATCTAAGGTTGGGCCCACATGAGGATTGTCCACATCAAAGGTGGGCTCCACATGATGGGCAGGGGACATTGAAGGTGGGCCCCACTTGATGGACAATTTATTTTGGTGGGCCTCACATGATGGACGGTCTAGTCAAGGTGGGCTCCACTTGATGGGCCCCATATCATGGACAATAACATTGATGGTGGACCCGACATGATAGATGACCCATATCAAGGTGGGCCCCATACGAGGACAATTAACATCAAAGGTCGGCTCCTAATGATGAATGATCCACATCTCAGGTGGGCGTTGCATGATGGACGGCCTGCTGCAAAGATGGGTCCGGCATGATAGACAATCCACACTAAAGTTGGGCCCACATGATGGATGGACCACATCCAAAGAGGGCCCTGCATGATGGATAGCCCACATTTAAGGCAGGCCTCACAAGGTGGATGATCCTCATTGGAGGTAGGCTTCACATGATGAACGCTCATGTTGAAGATAGGACCACGGTGGGCTTAACATGATGAACGGTCCAAATTGTAGGTTGGGCTAACATGATGGATGGTGGATATTAAGGATGGACTACATAAACTTGAAGGATAAATGCTTATATGAAGTTTGAAACCAAACTTACTTTTCTACTTATGGGTTCATAAATATTTTACGTAGTTACCAAACATACTTACTGTTTGAGTAGAAACCAAGATAAGCTCAAGCTTATATAAAATAATTGATGATCCAAACGGCCCTTAGAGGTTGAAGTTGTATGAGTTGTCTAGGTCTAATAGACCTAAAATGTATTGAACTTTGCCAAAAGATAAGACAGCGTCAAAGAAATGCTTCCTCTTGATCTTTAATTATTATTATTATTACGTTATCGATCTTGCCGCTGCATTGTACTCCTTCGCGAGGTGGGTATTGGATTCAGACATCCTTGTGTTGGAATTTGTACCAAATGGGTTTGAGTATCGGCCGTCTCACGCAGCATCATGCCTCGGGAGGCAAAAAATTTTCTACGTTTGAATATCTATCTACACGGATTATTAGGTGGGTTTGACAAGCAAGGTGGTCCACTGTGTTTGATCAGGTGGGTGTTTGGAAAACGTCAGCCATGTTTTTTTCCAGTCCTATATTTATTTCATAGGGATGTGGCCCACCTGATTAGTGGACCTAATTCTTGTAACAGCAGATCTAGGTACTGCCCCTGTTATGTGTCGTATTGGCAATTGTATGCATGAACATGGGCTGTATAGAAGTCCAAAGCGTACACCGCCTGTACAATAGGTCACAAGTGGAGTCTGTAAGTGAAAGACAATCAATGGAACAAGAGTTACAAGATGAAATAAAGTATTTTTATTTTTTTGTCATTTTCTTTTTCTTATATATATATATATAGAGAGAGAGAGAGAGAGAGAGAGAGAGAGAGAGAGAGAGAGCCATGCTCAATTCGAACGTTTCATGTAATGTAGAATCCCATGAAACCTCAAGGGAGCATTTGGCGCATGGTATTAGATGGGATTAGGGAGGATGGAATTGCATTTGGTGCCGTGCCAATTTCACTCAATGTTTGGGAAGACTGAAAAAGCTTAGAATTAGATTATGGATGCATTGGGTCCCATGCCTATTCCACTCAATGTTAACATGTTGTGTAGGTCCTACTATGATGTGTGGGCTATATCCAACCGTCTACCCACTTTTCGAGATCATTTTAGAGCATGGGCCAAAAAATCAGATAGATCTAAAGCTCAAGTGGACCTCACCATAAAAAGCAGTGGAGATTGAATACCTATTGTTGAAAACTTCTTTGAGGCCACATAAGTATTGGATTTGCCTCATTTTTAGGCCCATACCATAAAATGAGGTTACAAAACAGATGAACGGTTTGGACATAACACATGTGTTATTCTCAATAGTTTCAAATGACGGTGAGTATATCCATTCAATGTACCACCATATTACAAACATAGCATAGAATTAAGCTTATCCTATGGTAACAGGGGACAATCCTTACCATATTTAATAATTATATTTTTTGAATCCTATCCCATCAAATCCTTCCCAATACCATGATCCAAACACTCCCTAAGGGACAAATTTTCACCAAGATCTAAAATTCTGATGGTAAAAATTAATTGGGCCTAAGGAGTTTCATGATCAGACAGATGCATCATTCCATGGTAGGCCATGGGCTTAAAAATCAATTCAATCCATGACTTGGATGGGCCACACCACATACAACAGTTGAGAAGGATTACTCTCCCATTAAAACATTCATAATCATTTATTGGGCCTACCTAGATGTGGTTCATGAATCCAACCCATCCATTGTGTCCCACTTTGATGAGAAGTCAAACTAAATTTCAGCTACATTCAAAACTCCAATGAGCTCCACCAAGTACTTTTACATGTTTTAGGCATGTCTTCACATGTTTTTAGATTGCATGACCTGCTTGAGTTATATATATGGCTGATTTTTAGGATATACCATAGCCTAGGGACCCATTAAATGCCCGGTGTTGTTCATGTTTGACAGACATCTATATATATATATATATATATATATATATATATATATATATATATATATATATATATATATATATATATATATATATATCTCATAGTGGTTTCAATACCATAGGTGGTCATCTATATCTATACTATAACTTTTAGACATTTTGCATCTTATATTATTTTACTTTGGATTGTATGTCACTTGAGCTATTTATGCTTCAAATAGCTTATTTTAGTTTTTACTTATTACGTGGATAGGTATACTTGTAAACAAAGTATTTATCTGCTTCTCCTCTCCTTCATCTCTCGTGATGCTTCTCTAATTAACAACTTAGAAAAGTCAAAAAAAAAAAAAAAAAAAAAAAACTTTAAAAATAAATTAACCAAAATAATTAAGTAATTTTAAGTTAGAATTTACTTATAATTAATCATAAATTAAATTTATTTATTTGAAATAAATTACTTATCTACCATTGTAATTTTAAAAAAAGAGTAACTTATCCGGTGATATCCAAACCAGCCCTAAGAGTACTTTGAATATTGTAAAGGCATGCAAAGACATTGTACATAATGTAGGAGGTAATTTGAAAACTGAAAATGTTGTTGGCGTCTTGCCGGGGTTCAGATTTTACATGCAACGAGCCTTTGAACTGGGTCGCGGATTAGCTACTGCCAGGTTGAGTAGCCAGACTCACTGCGGGATTGATGTCACCATGTTCGGTGGGCCCCACTATTATGTATGTATTGTATGCATACCGTTAATCCAATTTTAGAGATCATTTTAGGGCATAATACAAAGAATGAAGTAGATCAAAATCTGGAGTGGACCCCACCACAAAAAATAATGGGGAGAGTGATGTCCACCGTTGATACCTTCCTACAGTCCAGCATGATGTTTATATAAGATCCAACCTATTCATTTGTGAAAGAAGACATGAAAGAAGGGAAAACACAAATATCAGCTTAATCGAAAACTTTTGTGGCCTGTAGAAGTTTTAATGGTGGACGTCGCTCTCCCCACTTTTTTCTGTGGTTTTTCCACTCGTGCATTGGATCTTACTCATTCTTTGGCTCATGGCCTAACATGATCTCCGAAATGGTTGAACATTATGGATATAAAACACATATGATGAAGGAGCCCACAGAACTTGGTGACTTCACTTCAGTAAATCGCGTCCTTTAAAATGATGAGATTTTAATTGCAAACAAACAGTCATTCTTCATGCAAGTAGTCCATCGTTCTCTAATGCGCTTTGGATACATACCATGGCACACAAATTCGAATGTATTGATAACTAACTTGTTTGGAAGCCACTGGACAAGTTTTAACGCGCTTTCCCCGGCCTGGACGGAAATTGGTCCCAACTTGATATATCGGTTTCATCCACGCGGTTCATCTATTTATTTCAGATGATTTTAAGATTGTAATTAGAAAATTAGATAGATCCAAGTATCAGGTGGACCACACCAGAAGAAGCAGGTTGACAATAATGCCCACCGTTGAAACTTTACTAGGGCCTACCATGATGTTATTTACCATCAAAACTGTTCATAAGGTCACATATGCTTGGATGTATAGTAAACACAAATTTCAAATTGATTCAAAAACTTATGTGGCCTCATGAAGTTTTTAACGGTGACTATTCAATCCCCACTGTAGGGTCCACTTGAGCATTGAATATGACTCAGTTTTTAGCCCATTAACTAAAATTATGGGAAAATAGATGAATGGCATGGATGAAACCCATACATCACGGTGGACCCAAAAGTGCCCCCTTCTGGACCGATTTCGTCCAGCAGGGGCAGGACGCAATCCGCTTCGTTGGTGGCATGGGATAATATTCATTTATTTAGATCACGTGGGAAAAAAGGAAGATGGCCGTTCATCTTGCGGGCGACACCAACGAATTTGCTGCACAGACAGGGGTGTGTGGCCCACCTGATGTGTAGATCGATCAAATCTTCTGCGCCTTTGATCAATACGGTATGGTCCACCACTTTCACGGTTGGTTCTCTGAAGTGACACTTAACCGGAAAATAAAAACCTTATGGTAAAATAGCACATAATCAATTCTCCTTTTCAATACAACGCCAAAGAGCCGTTCTTTAGAAATAACAATGCCACATATATTAATTATATATTTCAGACAGCTTTGAAACTGTCCGGCTTTAATGATGGCATAAAGCATGGAAAGATCGATCCGACGGAATGTTGGATGGCACATCTCCATCAGAGTTCTGAGTAGGGCCGTACACGAACCGAGCTAGCTCGGTTAGCTTCCTCGACTCGAAAAAGCGTGATTCAACTCGTTTGAAGTTGAGTTCGAGCCAAGTCGGGCTGATTTTTTTAACTTGAAAATGAGGTCCAGCCGAGTTTGAGCAGGCCTAGCTCAACTCAACTTGGATTGAATCTAGCTTGAATCAAACTCAAATCGAACTAGTTCGATGACTCTGTTACATTGTCATTGATGTTGCTTACCAAGTGTTTAATAAAATGACTCAATGAAGTATGGTCGATGGTAAGGTATATAAATAAAATGAATACTTTTTTTTTTCTTGATTTTTTATAGTTTTTATTTTACTTAGAAGGTGTTTGATAAAATACGTATAAAACCTTTGCTTCTGTTTCATATACAGAGGGATTTTAAAGGTAAGATCAAGTGTTTGTGGAAATGCCTCAATGACGAACTCGGCTCGATCTTAGCTCGAACTCGACCTAAGTTGGCTCGACCTGCTGACCGAATCGAGCTGACCTGGCCAGTTAGGCTCAAGGATCGAGCCGAGCTGAGTTCGAGCTAAGGTCAGCTAGTGGCCGAGCCGAGTTGAGCTAAGGCCAGCTCGACTCGGTTCGACTCAATGTACACCCTTAGTTCTGAGTGATCCTTTATGCGTAGCAGTTATGGAAAATGTTTTGATTGAAAATATTTTAAATATAAATTATATATATATAAACAAAGAGATGTCACCAGCACACCATTTTCACAAGAATTACTGAAAACTTTTTCTAAACTCATCACATGTGATATGGGTCCAAAATCTAAACCTTCTATATGAGGCAGTATACTGTGAAACTTTCAAGGCCTGACTTTTACCCTTTATCCAAAACTTTGGTGGGTCATGGTAAAAGAGAGATAAATCAAGGGAGGAAATTGTTTCCTTTTTCTATGGCCCACCAAAGTTTCGGATCGGAGTGAAAATTAGGCATTGGGAGTTTCATGGGGTGTTGTATCACATGGACGGTTCATATTTTGGACCCACATCACGTGTGATGAATTCTTAAAAAGCTTTCATGAGATCTCGTGAGAACTGGTGTGCAGGGCGTATTCTCTCTCTCTCTCTCTCTCTCTCTCTCTCTCTCTCTCTCTCTATATATATATATATATATATATATATATATATATATATATATATAAGGTTTGCGAAAAAACTTTGATTTTTGTGTTTTGGGAATAGTCTCGTATTGGAAAGGAGAGATGCAAAATTTTTCTTAATAAGCAGGGTGTTGAGTACCTTAATATTTACTTGGTGAATTAAAAGAGTACCGAGACTTGTGTGTTCCAGTTTGCATTGGAACACCCGGGCATGTGCATGGGCACAGTAATGGTCACAATCATGATCTCGGGCTCGGTGTAAGGGTGCAGGCATGTGAGATAGTATGACTGTTGTTCACTCCCCAAGTGTAGGCTTGTGATGTAGTAATAACTCGGTAAGACCGAGGTCGAATCCCAAAGGACTGAAACTCGTACGTTATCTAAAACTAACTAGAACTAGAACTAGGCTAAGATGAAATCTAAACTGTATGTAATTTGAGGAATAATGGTGAAAATATTAATCTAAAATTTATAGAAATCAGAGAAAAGGAAACTAGGGATTCAGAGGATCCACTTGTAGAGATCAGGGAGGTCTTATGCCTGTTTTATAGAAATTAACTGAACTGTCATTGATCTAGTTTTCAAGAGATGAAAGGTATATGAATTAGAATGGATTCCATCACCAAACCATGCCCAGGAGACTATGACAAACAACAGAATTAAACTAATTACTAACCAATCACATGCTATGAAAGTTAAGAAGGGTACCGTCATCCGACCATGCCAAGGAGACGATGGTGAACAACAGGGCTTCCTGACGTCATAAACATAAAAAAGGAAAGGAAATATTCAAAGCCATTGCAGACCCACTGTAATTTCAGTCACAACAGACCATTAAAGACTAAAAATATTTCCATGCTAATCAAATTAAAATCAACGTCAATTCATTCATTAAAATTAAATTAAAAGCTTAGAATCTCCCATCTCACTACAAGCTTCACCTCTTAGCCTTAGCTAAGAGGATTTAGCCCGTCATGGATGAACTGGATTTCTCAAAATTAATAAATAAACAAATAAACAATAATTAAAAATTCCCTAAAACTAATCTCCCTGTTTCTCTCTCTGCTCCACGTCTCCACCAGATCTGCCTCCAAGATGATCCTTGCTTCTCTCTTTCTTCTCCTTCTTATAGCTGATGTAGCCCATGCATAGTCGGTGGACAGCTGTCGCAGTGGGAGTCGGACGAAAAAACCTTTCACGCAGCCAAAATTCCTTGTGTAAATTTGTTTGCGCAGCCAAGAAAACGAGCCGAGATTTTCCCACTTTCCATTGATTTTGTCCAAAAGAAGACCATCCTTTGGTGCATTCTTGGCCGAGGTAAATGATGGATGGTTCAGATCAGTCGTCCGATCACCAGTGATGGGCCACAACCGCCCGAAAAATCTGGACTTTCCAGTCGTGCGTAATCTTACGCATGACCATTACGCTGACGTGTGGAAGGACCTGTGATTGAAGTCTGTGGAGAAATCCACACCGACCACCGAATTACTCTCTGAATTTCGTTTAAAAAGGCATGTTTTTGGATCACCCTGATGTTGCCCACTGAATCCATGCTTCCGCCGTCTATTCTTTACTGGAACGGCTAGATTTCGCCCCTCACGATCTTTTGGAATTCTGCCACCTAGGCAGTGTTGTAAAACTCCCTTGAAATCTGATGGACGGTCCGGATCATTGGATCGATCCTCTCTATGAACGTGCAACAGCCCCGAAAATTTTGGTTTCCTCGGACTGCGTAAACAGAGCCCGCAGACTGCTTGCGCTGGCTGATGGTGGGTCCCTATTCACTGCCATTTTGAAAAATCCACTCCGTTCATCTTGTTCAGCTCGAAATTTTGGCCGGATATGAATAGTTTTGGACGTCTTTTGACGCGGCCCACTTAATCTTTCATTCCACCGTCAATCCTGCGTTTAACGGTAAAGATTTTGCAATTGCTTTCAAGGTGTCAAAAGGACACCTAGGCGAGGTTTAAGCCCAACCTCTGGATCAAATAGACAGTCTTGATCTTCCATGTGATGGACGGTATAGGCCTGCTACGTGAAAACGGATTTTCGAGCATGAAACGAATCGGGTCAGCCGTGTTGACCGCTACAGTTAATGCGGTGCACCTCTGGTGTGTAAGCCTTGTACAGGTACTCCATGTGCATGGGGTCCACAATGATGCCCCATGAGAAATCCGCTCCGTTCATCTGCTTTCTCATAACATTTAAACGGTTGAAACCAAAACTGGATCATATTCAGATACCAGGAGGGCCCCAAAATGACAATTCATAGGCTGATCTAGCCGTTGGGCCACTTCCACAAGGTTTCATCTGATGAAATTCATCATGTACGGTTACTTTATGGTCCTCAGGCCACGTATGAAGTTTCGTGTCAATTTCGGGCCATTTGAAGGTGAACGGCTGAAATTCCTCTGATCTTCGGCGTGTAAATCCTCGATCTTTGTCCCATGGAGTCTCGCACAATGCCTTGGATACTTCAGAGCGTCAAATCCACAATTTTAGTATCCTTTTTCAGTTCAAGCTTCTAAATTCAACCTGCAACATAAACACGATAAAAACAGGCCGTTAGACAGCATTATGTTTGTAAATCTAAGCAATATCTGGGGTCTAATATGCAATATTTGACCCTCAACAACTGTAGAGGCACATGACGCATTTCACATGTGCATATCATGTCGCAAATGGGTTGCTCCCTCGCGACCTTATAGGAGATGGGTGTGAGTCATGGTGCAACAATGGCTAAGAGATATGGGTTAGGTGATTGGATTTGAAGTGTTGTGGGCAAGAGGTCTGAGAGAGACATGTTTCCCTTATATAAGGGCTAAAACTAGCCGTTTAAGAGGCCTGTTATAACTGCTCATGCAGTAATAAACAAGAACATGCAAAAATTGTTGCACATGGTCTATGACATTAGCCTAAAAATAAGGCAAAACTAAAACTTGAGTTAGCCATGGCACTAGTAAAAGTGGAGGTGAATCGCCCATTGTTGAAAACATTCCTCTTTCACATATGTAGTGTGTAGCTTCTTCCATTCCCTCCATATCTCTCTAGGTTTTCTTCCAAACCTATTTTCCTATGTATGCATGCATGTGTTGTATGTTAGGGGACCGCGGAAGTACACATAGATGAATCTAGAAGAGTAATCCAATCACACAACCCAAGCTACACAAGAACACAATGATTTAACATGGAAAAACTCTTTCGGAAAAAATTACTGCACAAAGTGATAGATGATCACTATGAAAGCATAAATTGCAAAGAGAAAGAGCTTACTTGATTCGAACACTTTTGAATCTCACCATTGCTACACCCTTTGAAACCCTTGGACGATTTATAAACCATATAATTTTTTCTCTCAATCCCGTTTACACTCACATATATAGCCTCTGGAAGAATCCCAATTAAAATCAGAAACAAATTTTACAGATCTAGCGGATTTACAAAATTCTATGTAAAACAATTTAATGTCATCGAAACTTATCTTTTGATGACATCAAAACCACCTCGATGGCATTGAACAATGCCAAAATAGTCCAGAGACAAAACATGAATTTTCATAAATCTTTGATTGCTCAACCCAACTTCGATGATATCGAATATGGACTTCGATGTCATTAAACACTCATCGATGTCATCGAAAAATGACACTAATATGTTAAATAACCAATAAAGAAAATTTGAAATTACTCGATGGCATCGATCCAACTTCGATGGCATCGAAGCCTGCTTGATGTCATTGAACATGTCATCAAAAGACTAATGATATTACAGATTAAGACATCCAATACAACAATATCCACCATGTCTTCAATCTTTAAATGTTTATTTTCTTATCTTTTTCTCTTAACCCTGCCTTGCATTATAGATTCATCAATGCTTCTCGTGCTCACTCCGTCTTGCTTCTATGCCATCGCCAAGCCCAGAGAAGTCGCACATAACTTGAACTTCTCTGTAAGAACCACCTTGGTGAACATGTTCGTCAGATTCACACTGGTGTGAATCTTCATCAGAGTCATGTCTCATTCTTTAAGCACCTTCATACCCCGCTCGCTCATGTGGTCTAAACATGCATGCCACATACGTGCAGACGTGTAATCCGCAACTGTCATTGCAGCTCCACCTGTTAAAGTGCTTACGATCAACCTGTAAAGATTATTGTGCCTCTGATCTCTCATAATCACGAGTGCCCCCTTTGATACTTTAAGGATATCATTATAACCAATGAACTTGCAGTCTATTGCCCCGGGTGCACCGAAAAAAATCATACTTTTCTTCATATCAAGAATAGGCCTGACATTAGTCAAGGTACACTCCATCCCATCAAACATCTTGATGCACACTATACCAACAACCACAATGGTACAGTCATTGTCATTCCCAGAAACACTTATCCACCATCGTACTTCTTGTAGCCAATGAATCAGCTCTAATGAGGAGTCATGTGATATGATGCTCTTGTGTCAAGGATCCACTCATAGATAAAACATTACATCCGTGATCGTACCTTTATCAAAAGTGGTAGTGTTG
>CM073575.1:11975733-12012001 GCA_037074715.1 Magnolia kwangsiensis | reverse complement strand
TCGAGCAACATATGACTTAATTCTATATCGACCATGCATGTCACAACATATTTGATCTTTATAATTCCTACGAATTGAAAATGAGACAGTGCATTGTTCAATTACCTCAATCTCGTTCACTTTTTTTATCTAATTAATCAAGTAAAGGGAATGATGCTTTGTCGTAGGTAAAGACAACTTGTCAACATCACCTTCGAGATGATGTTCTCGCTACTGCTACTGTCTATGATTACATCATAGACATTGCTATTGACGGTATACCACGTACGAAATATAATGTGTTGTTGCTAATGCACTCCCTTCGTTGGAGTATTCAATAACCACCACGACCAAGGATTCACAATGATCCTCGGCCAATCATTTATCATCACCAGCTCACTCTTCACGGCATATTTATCCTCAACAAATCCAGGGCCTTTTTCCACTACCTCACCTTCAGTGCCCCCTTCGTTAATGACCAAGTGGAGTTGCAAGGCATTGATGGAAAATGTTTGATAAGTAGCCCGATTGGCCATAATGATAATAATTGTTTAGCCTAGCTTGGTCGACTATAAGGATTTTGAATCTTGCCCGGACCCGATATTATGGGTGTTACACGTTAAGTGTTGAGGGTCAAATATTGCATATTAGACCCCAGTTATTACTTGATTTTATGTACATGATAATGTTTAACGCCCTATTTTAATCATGTTTTTATTGTAAGGTGAATTTAAGAGACTAGACTGAAAAATGTACTAAAAGTATGAATTTAAAGCTCAGAAATTACTAAGGTAAGGGACGGATCCCGAGAGACCGAGATAGAAGAATTTACACACTAAAGATCCAAGAAAATCAAGTAATTGAAGTCTAAGAGGCCTAAAAGTCATCCTTAATGCAAGATCACAGGGTTCTCACCTTTCATTTAGCTTGAAACTTTATATCTGGCCAAAGGACCCTAAATTAATAGTACACGTCGAATTTTAGCCATTGGATCCTTGTGAAAATGTCCCAATGGACAAATCAACCTATAAATCTCTAATTTGAGGCCCACCTAATATATGGATATATATGCTTCAATTTTGGTATGAACCTCTTAAAAGAGGTGGCAAAATGGATGGATGGAATGGATTCATCATGAACATCAGGAGTGGACCCCACCTAGGGAGCACATGCATAGGGGGTATGCGTACTCGTGCTGCACCAGAATGTCAAGGCAGTCAAAGCTGCCTTGACCCGTCTCCCTCTCACACTGGAACCAGCAGACGCACCTTGTCCAAGTCGGTTGATCACAGTGAACTACACCCATAATCCAAACAAACAATCTGGACCGTCCATTTGCTCCATGGGTGGGGACAACCTTGACCATACTAACCTTTGGCTCCCATGCACATGTACACACATGGATCACCAAAAAATGCAGGATGAACGGCGAGGAGATTTGATACAGTGGGCCGCGTAAAACTTGACCAAAAACACTCCTTTCTAACTAAAATTTCTCTAGGAATCCAATTAATGGGGTGGATTTCACCAAAAAAATCGCTGTGGGGCCCACCGAACATGTCAGCGCAAGAACTTTCTAGAGCGGACGTCCGAACGCGTCTGGGATTTGTGGGAAGTTGTGGGCCACGATCATTGAATGATTAGATGATCTGAATCATTTAAACGATGCAACAGGGGGCCACGACCCTAACCATGGAGGAAAAACTCAGTTTCTCGAGCTCCTTTTTGCCAAAACGCATTTGAAAAGCAAGCTTTTTACGTTTTTGCGGCTGTTTGCTGTGTAAACTCCACAAACATCCCTCACCACCTCTTGCTGTGTAGGTTACACCTAATCGTCCTCCCTCCAGTCTATAAAAGAGAGAGAAGAGAATGTGGAGGGGCATCATTAGATTAATCATCTTGGACGTGGAGAGAGAGAGAGAGAGAGAGAGAGAGAGAGAGAGAGAGAGAGATCGTGGCTAGCCACTCCTTCTTCTTTGGGTTTTCTTTCCTTTTTATATTATTTTTCAAAGATTTTAGCCACCATATTAATGATAGGCTAAACCTCTTAGCTAATGCTCAGAGGTGAAGCTTGTAGTGTGATGAGAGACTTTTTGTGTATACCTTTTGATTCATGTTTAAACTGAACTGATTTTGATTCTAGTTTGATTATAAGGAATGCCTTTAGTTTTTAATGGTTCGTTGTGGCTTAAATTACAATGGATCTGTGATATCTTTGAGCATATTCTTTTCTCTATTGTGATTATGAAATTAGGAACCCTGTTATTCATCATCACCCCTTGAACTTGGTTGGATGATAGAATCCTTCCTAACATTCATACATCTCTCATATTGGTTGTGGATTGGTTAAATTTTGATGTTTTCTTTGTCTCATGGGCATGGCCTTGTGATAGAATCCATTCTAATTCACATCCTTCTCATCTCTTGAAAACTAGATCATATAAAGTACAAATTTAATTTTTAATGTTATATCCTCTAACTGAGTGAAGATAGGTGTAAGACCCGTATCCTAGTCTGTACCGTTCCGTAAGCTTCCGCGGTCCTCTCGGTCGAATTTCGATAACCTTCGACCTATATCTGACGTTTGCGTGTGATCCTAAGCCGAGTCCCTCATACTGAAGACGGCTCAACCCGAAACTTGTATCTTAGTGACCGCGCCATCACTGCGGTTCCAACATCACGACTCGTGCATTGATCCGATACCTGTCCCAGAAGATGTGGACCCGCATTCATCCCGAAGAAATTTCGCGCATTGTGAATGTTGAGGGAATCTCTACAACATGTCCAAACAATCAATCAATCAATTAATGTCAAGTACAAGCTATACCCCAAGTACAATAACTCATTCCTCCTTTTCACATAAGTCAACTCTCTCTCTCCCCTCACCATCCCTCCTTTACAAAAAATCAAACTCACTCATACCTTTCCTTACAACCACCACATCATCGAATGTCTTTAATCCATTACTTCCCTCTCTCTCTCTCTCTCATTCCCTCTCTTCACTCCCAAGCAACTCAAAATACCACACGTCCAAGCTCCTCTCTCCCAATCCAAGTGTGGCCCACCTTCTCATCTCCCATCTCAACCCTACATCCTTCATCAACCTCCATCAAAAGACAGGCTAAAAAGCATATGAGTCCAAGGGATCAAGGACGAGTACAATAGGTGGGTGATCTACCGTCAATTTGCATTTAAAGGCCACTTAAAGGTGGGACCCATTATGATGTATGTGTTGTATTCATGAGGGGCCTATAGTGGCGGGGCCCCTCCATAACTGCCTCTCTTGTCTTTCTTTCTCTTTCTCTCTTTTATCCTCCCCCTAGATGAAGTGGGCCCCACCAATTTATGTTAAATTTACTCCATCCATCAAACGGTGTGGCCCACTGCATTTCAGGCAGGATCCGCCGTCCATTGGGACAGTGGGAAGCCCCACATGCTGACTAAGTAATATATATAATATATTATATTTATATTATATTAATCTTTTGTGTGTGTGTGTGTGTGTGTGTGTGTGTATACATATCCATGGTGGGCCACATCCGTGTGGGACCCACCATGATGCCTGTGTTATTTCTACACTGTCCAGCGTCTGGACGCTTAGACGAGGCTCAACAAGGAAGTGTGAACTGATGTTTGGGTGTACTAAGCTTGGGGTGGGCCACTCATGTAGGCCCCACCTGAATGTATGTATATAATCCACGCTGTCCATTCCATTTCTCAACCCATTTTAGGCGTTGAGCCGAAAATGAGGCCAATCCGATAATCAAGCGGGCCACACCATTGGAAATAGTAGTGTTTACCGTTAAAATCCACCTTGATGTTTTTATTCGCCAAAACATGCTGCATATTGGACTTGATGGGTTTGTAGTCAGCCATAGAGACCGATGGCTGGGTCAGATCCACGTGATGCAGGCCCCACATAGGAAAAACTGTGAAAATTCTATTTTTTAATATATATATATATATATATATATATATATATATATATATATATATATATATATATATATATATATATATTGGGCAGAGGCAGTAGGCGTTGTTGCTGGCGCCAGCGGACGCTGCATAGCGTCCTCCTGCTGCGCTCCTACGGTGGGTGTGAATGGCCAAGGACCTACGGTCCCACCTGTGGGCCGCACCGTGATGTGTGATGCCATCACACTGTGCACTTGGTGGTCCCTTAGGGTAGTGGGCTCCCCTCCCAAAAATCAGCCGTATACAATCTCAGGTGGCCCACATCACAGGGAATAGTGAGGATTAAACGTGTGCCATTGAAACCTTTTTGGGTCAAAAGTTTTGGATCAATATGAAATTTGTTTCTCCTCTTCATTCAGGTCCCTGTGACCTTATTAACAGTTTGGATGGCAAATAAACATTTCGGTGGGCCGTAGATTTGTGTGACCTTTTCCACAAGATGGGTAGAAAATAAACATTACGGTGGGCCCCAGGTTGGGTGGAAAATAAACATTTCAGTGGGCCCCATGTCTATGTGACCTTGTCAACAGGTTGTGTGGAAAATAAACATTATGGTGGGCCCCATGTCTATGTGACCTTGTCAACAAGTTGTGTGGAAAATAAACATTATGGTGGGCCCCATGTGGGACCCACTAATGTATGTATTGTAATCACTCCTTCCAATAGTGTGGAACCCCACCATGAAGTATGCACTTATCTATGCTGTCCATCCCTATGGGACCCACCATGATGCATGTGTTGCATCCAAACCGTCCAACCATTTTAAAAGATAATTTTAAGGCTTGAGACAAAAGTTAAGATAGATCTAATATCAAGTGGACCACACCGCCAAAACAGTGGAATTGAATGCACACCATTGAAACCCCTTTTGGGTTATAGAAGTTTTAAACCAACATGATAATTGTTTTCCTCACTATTCAGGTCTTTATGACCTTATGAACAGTCTAGATAGGAAATAAATGCCATGGTGGCCCCTATGAAATTTTTAACAATGAAAATCACTATCTCCATTGCTAATTGTGATGTGGTCTAAATGATATGTTGATCATTATCACCAATGTTGTTTATGGTATGGTCCAGATGATTCTTTGGATATGAGTCATTTTTGGTATGCTCTATAATGATCATGGATGAATGGTGTATTGGACTTAGCCCATTCAACTCGACCCATTTGACTTGGCCATTTGATTCAGCCCATTTGACTAGGCCCGTTGTCGAGGCCCACCTGGATATATATGAGGCCCATGTGATACGGCCATTTGATACATTTGAGGCCCATAGGCTGAGGCCCAATGGGATGTACATAAGGCTCATTACAATGTGTGCCTCCACCATAGTTTATGTAATGATGTTCAAGTCAAACCGTACCTTGGGAACAATGATGGTTTGATGCCCACAATGTAAGGATAATGTTGGTTAAATGTTCACATTGTCACTCTCCCTAGGGTCTATTAATAGGCTCATACTTGTAGTGTGTAGGCCGTATAGGCTCATCTTTGTTATGAACAGGGTCCATTATCATATAACATGTTTAGTATAGATCCATGATTCATACTCATACGCATCATATGTATGCTTGATATGAGGAGTGACTGATCATAGCATATGCCTTCGGGCAGATTATTTATGGGCTCCCTAATAGGTGGAGTTACCCTTCATGAGCGCGCAGTACGCACAGGATTTTTGCATATTTGGTAGGGTGATTCATGCACTTGTATTTGTGTGATTGTGATTATTGTACGCCCTAATGACATCAGGGTCATAGCCTCCATAGTCACATCGTAGATGGTAGGATAGGACACCAAAAATATTATTACAAGCATTGGGGCACCATAGATGTCCCTAGGTGAAAATTCCTAAACTCAATGGTACCAGAGAATAACTCCAACATCAAGACCGAGCGGATAAATGAGCACACAAGGGCCGAATACTAGGAGTTCGCATCTCTCACTGTGTCATGGTCGGTTGGAAAGGGGTGTGGCCTTACTCGCCTGAGAGTAGGGGGCATTACTAGGCTGAGTTTGACCAGTTCATGAATGGGTCCGCTATCGACATGTCGAATAGGTATTGGCAGACTATTGGCTAGGCAGATAGTGAGGTTTCTTACGCTCATTTAGATTGTGAGACTGGGAGAGCAGCAATACCATTTGGAGTGTATTAAACCCTGGTGATTATCCAAAATGAGAACTATACTGATATTTGATGAACTGTATGGGGATTTGGATGAGAATTGGCATGCTTAAGCTGCATCTCGCATCACATGGTCTTAATATGACTGATAGCATTCATATCCTACATCGAATAACCTTGGTATGGCTAATTGCATTCATGTACTCATCAGCATGATTTCGCATTTCTCTGACCCTGCATTCGATCATGCTCTTATTGCGCACACACTTACACCGCCTTCTAAGCTTTCTATAAGCTTATGCACAATCAATGCATACAGGTGACGCCAGGATGCAGCAGTAGTGTTATCGTAGTTAGAGCATACAGTCCGCAGTTTGGAGCACACAGTCAAGCTTCTGGAGTTTTTTAGTATTTATATTATCTTATATTTTCCTTTCATACGCATTGTACTCAAAGTTTTTTATCATAGTGGATTTTATAATGGTGTTCTTGTGGTTATTGTTCATGGGTTATGCTTATGGTTATGCTCATTATGAATTAAATTAATGTTAAAAGAAATCTTTCTTGTATGATCCCAGGATCGGAATCTAGCGTATGGGTGCCGGGAGCTGAGAATGGGGCACTACGGAGGCTGTCGGCGCCGGATTCGGCAATCAAAAAATTTGTGAGCCCAGTTTTTGAATTTAGGGCATGACAATAGGACTCTGATCCTAGTTGCGTTCATGAATCAAGCATATATCTCTCTGATCTCTACAAGTGGATCCTTGGCACCCTAGTTTCCCACCTTTGAATTTTACAAATTTTAATTAAAGTGTTTCATCATTATTCTCTTAATTCTTCCTGATTTAAATTACATCTTTGCCTAGTTCTAGTTATAGTTACTTTCACATTACGTACAAGGTTCAACCCCTGTGGATTCGACCTCGGTCTTACGGAGATTATTACTACATCGCAATCCTATACTTGGGGTGTGAACATTAAGGCCAAGATGGATCGTCATCGTGTCACAGTTTGCGGTTGTATGAGGTTGAGGACACCTTCCAACTGGTTCCTTTCCTTTTGCCAGCGCTGAATCCTGCGTGGGACCGGGGCCGAGTCGAAGGATAAACTCGAGTAAGGACTCTTGCATTATGTGTTTTCACCCTACCTACCAACTGAATCACTTTATCCATGATCCTGACCGGGTGCATCTGAACTCGATCCTAAATTGTCGGTCGTAAACCACCTATAAATCATGCTACTTTTTGTAATTCTATCTCTGATAAATCATTCTACGTTGTCAACTATTGGAATTCTTCAATGTAATCTATGACAATTTGATTCCCCTACTAGTAATTTTGGTATTAGTGAAACAACACATGCTCGTAATCACTGAAGAGGAATCGTGATTGAAAAAGGTGTCTCATCTGCAGTCATAATCGGATGGGTACCTTATTCTGTCGGGCACGTGAGAATTATAATTGATCCCACCATGCAGAAGCATTGGATTTCAATTTGAACGCAACCAACTTCACTTTCCTATGTTCCAGCACATCCATGTAATCAAAATGTCACTCTACTTCGGCTAACCAATTGAGGAAGTCATCTGTACACAATAAGTCATTAAAATCGAAAAGTTTGGCCTTACCTTGATAGTCTCTTTCAGTACGATCTAGTCGATCATCTTCATGGACCGGTCATCGGGCAACGACACCACCGACGTCCTTGTCACTAGAGCTCAACTCATCCAGGACAGCTCTATGATTTATCTCTAGAAGCACTTTATAGAAATCAGTGTTATGTCACACAACGATAACAAGCGGGTGAGCATCGCCTTGTGCTTAGGGAAAAATTATCACATCCATAATATAGTTGAGGTTTATCTGTAGTCGTTGCATGGTCATCTGATTCTCTTGATGGAAAGCTTTCATTCTTTCCGATAGATAATGAATTCTTATATCACCATCCATAAGATTTTGGTTCATTTCATCATTAGTTCTCATCGACCCGAGGAGAGTCTTCACTCCGATACCACTTTACGCAGGGAAGGACTTGATTAGGTCGATCACCGTCTTCACGGAGCTCTTTGGACTTCTTACAGAGCTTTCTCAAATCCACGAGGGATAAAAGTATAAATAATTTCTAATAAATTTAAAATAATTTGATTGATATTAAAAATGAAATGACAGCTCTTTAAATAAGGAACTCAAACCTAGGATGGAGTTCTAGACTTAGACTCTAACTCAAACGCTCTGAAAACGTGACTTAATATTTATAGAGACCTATATTTCTACTAGACTTCATGGTTTTTCGGCTAAAATTAGTAAGTGTTCAATTTATCCTAACCACATTATTCTCCTAAGTTTTCTAAGCCATTTTCATGTTGGGCATGACTTATACAACTCAAAGAATCAAAAGTTATACTAGAATCAAAACTTACTATTTATTGTAAAAATGAAATTAAATGAGACTTTTGACCATTGATATAATGAAATATCTCGCAAATCCCATGTGGGCAACCTAGCATAGTAGGGTTGGTTGGCTTAAGTAGGTTCTCTTACCCAAAATCATATGTAACATGTCAAAAAACTCATCCCGGTTTGTGAGATATGACTATTTTAAGGTTTTGATAGTCTGGATCATTTCTGCCTCTAATCAGGCCTTCCCTAAGCCATCTTTGCCATGAAAGTGTCCGTGACCTGCTCTACATCATATATAGTTTTAAACCTCCACCCTACACATTGATTAATCTAAAATTCAGGTCTTGGGCCCATTGAATGGCTGTCAAAATGGGCCAAGGCATAGGATCGAGCCTAGTGTAGATGGGGTTTAAAAAAAAAAAAAAAAAAAAAAGAAGGAAAAAAAGGGTCTAACCCAGTGGACCAAAATTCCGACCCCGGGGCCAGTCGAAATGAGTCAGCCGGCCCATTGCCGGTGACCTGAAGAGCAACTTCCTCATGTCCCATCTTATCAGGTGTTGCTGTCGGTTCGGGTTGGCAAGCGTATGTCGCATACACAAACATTGTATGCTACTACTTCATCAGACTTCCGGCCGGTATTCTATTGGCAATCTTATTCAATTTCGGAATCGAGGTAAGCTTGAAATCTTTTTGACTTTTTCTGCCAAGCTTGATTACTATTTAGATTTTCCGAGACTATATACAGAGCACTGGTCTATGTATGAGATTTCTGACAAGAAATATTTCAGGGTATATGGGGTGGCATGATCGGTGGGACTCTCATCCAAACGTTGATATTAGCCATCATCACAATCCGGTGTAATTGGGACATGGAGGTAATCTCATTTATCTTTCAAAATTTTCTCGTCGTGGCATAATGATCCATCATCCTAGTCATTCATCAAGTTGGATCCATATTAATTGAGTGCCATCAGTCAAAAACACATGGATCATGTTGTAATCCCATCATGGACCTTTACATTTCCAGTACTGGATCATCTCTTCCCTGCCGCCCAATTTGTATGTCACTGGTCGGGTGGCTAACGTGGTCTGATCAGTACGATTTTTCTATGGTGGGACTTCCCTTTGGTACAGACAAAAAATTATCATCCACGAGTCCAATGGTTGAGATGTCCACTTCTCTAATAGCTTTCAGGTTGCAATTTAAACAACTGAGATTTTGTTTTGCAGGCTGAAAAGGCTAGGATTCGCCTTGATAAATATGGGGTCCACAATGTGTTAGAAGCATCGGCCGCCAGTAAAGACTCCACAGTGCCTTAGAGCCTCATTAGTCTAGAGATTTGAATTTTAATCCTTGTTTGAAATACTGATCGTATTTGCTAAAATAAATGTCATTTCTTTAGTTCCTTTAAAATAATAATAAAAATAAAAATAAAAAATTGCTTGTCTAACAAATTGCATTAGGATAATAAAAATGGAAAGGAAGTGGGTCCCCATTCGATCTAATCACTTCCTCAAAGTCAAAGATAGACCAGCCCACCCTCCATTTCCCAGTGGAAGACCTTTTAAGATTCTAAAGACGTTCCAAGAAAACTAACGATGAAATCATACTTTGGAAAATCGGAGGTTTTGTAGCCCCCACACGCACCCTCTCCACGTGCACCTTTACACATGGCAGAAGCACGTGCGTTGGACATCCAAGTCGCCGATAACATCGGCCCCACCATGGACTTCTGGCTCAAAAGTCAGGCCGGTTCAATCATGCTATCAAAACATTTTCATACCCACATCGCCCCGTCTTTCAACGATTTCGACCATCTAAAGATCATCTGATTATGGGGGCTAAACCGTGGATTGCCTGTTGCCCACTTTAGATCATCCAGCGATGGATTTGGCCGACAGCTGCTATTATCTCCTTTCTTGCAATTAAGGCTTCTCGTAGATGGTATGGATCCTATGATCAAAGCTTCTTTTGAAACTCAGAAAAGTCAACATGGGTCCACCAGGTGGCCAGTCACCATCAACATTATAAGCTGCTGAGATTGAAGGAAACTGAGTATGACAAGTTGAGATGAAAATACTTCCGTTTTCTATAGAAAAATCTTTCGGAGACGCTTAAAAATTAATTAGGTCGCCCCATTATGTGCAGCCCATCAGCTTATTAGGTGGACTGGTTCTGTTAGGCCACCTTTTTCGGGTGTCCATTTTTTATATACATTAGCCCACCCAACAAATTAACTAGACTTATTCATGGACCACTACATGGCCCACATATGATGACATAGATCTCACATACAGATGCTAATATGCCGCACATGTGAAATGTGTGCAGCTATAGACGTGTGGAACCAGTAAACCTCGCCCAGCTAACTTAAAAAAATCGGAATATAACTAAAGAAATGCTCCAGTGCTCTCACAGCACTATAAGTTATAGTGCTGCTAGTCTCATTGGCACAGTAATCCATGGAAGTAGACTAATAAATAGCTCACCGCTAACGGATTTAGACTGTCAGCATTTTCGACAACTAAAACAATGGGTGTTTCCGATGGTAAAGTTTGACAGCTAAAAGCCGTTGGCATTTCTCATTAAAGTAATAAAAATTTGTAAAAATGGATTGCCTAATTAATGCACACATCGAAGAGTAGCTTAATACCCATTTCTCCAAAACCCTAAACCAACCTAATTGAAAAGATAAGTCTATACAAAAGAAAATGAAGAAATCAAAATCAAATCTGCCATCCAAATCCCAAATTTATTAAATTTCTATTTCCATAAAAAATTGATGATATACATGATACCCAATCCCAGGTTGCCACCTACCCATGATGGATCATGACAACAACATCTAAAAGAAATCTTGAAAAGAACGTTGATATATATAATAATTAAATCTATATTAACATAAAATGTCCCAATTCTCACAAATTATATGAGGTAAATCTTTCAAATTAGAAGCTAATTCTCACCTTCATAGTAAAGATAATGATTACATTCAAAGTAACATATATGCCAAAGTTTGATCAAGAAAAAAGCTTTAGGTAGTTTGGATTAAACTGCCTAAAATGATTATTATAGTTGAATCCGAAGCTTCAAAACCATCCAGTAAACCTCCAAGTTCTCAATAAATTACCTGAAATAAGACTAGGATTTAATCTTCAAAAAAATTTTAAAAATTAAAAAATTAAAAAATTAGTATTATTTTTTTAAAAGCAATGACGAGTTAAGAGGAAAGATAAAATCAAATGCAACAAATAAAACGCTTGATATGTAGGCACACAGAAAGTTTTGGCCATATATTAAAACTATAAGTCCCACTTAATACACACGTTGAAAGCCCACATTTCCTGGCAGTCCGTCTGTTTACAAAGGTGTATGGGAACCAACAAACCTTGTCGTTAAACACTGAATTTATTTATTTATTATTATTTTTTTAAGGCTGAAAATAAAAAGATGAAAATTTTGATCTCCTTAACAAGTTAGACCTATGATGTGCCAGAGCATCGAACAACTACCATTCCTCAAAAGACAAGGCATACTAGACCTTAGCATGTTAGATTGTTACGATGGTTTACACAACAAGTGATTGAAGAGAATTAACAAATATCATATTGATCCAAAAATTTTGTGATCCCTTTAGGGTTTTAATGGTAGGTGTTCAATCCCCCACTACTTTTTACAGTGTGGTCCACTTGATTTTTGGATGTGTCTTACTTTTCAACTCAAGCCTTACTATTGACTCACCAAGTGGACGGATAGTTTGGATATAACTCATACCTCATGATGGGACCCATAGAACTTAGTGATGCCAACACACCAGCTACACTGCCGGTGCATGGTATACCAGCCGATCCGCTTCCGAACTGGGCAGGGCAGAGCAAACGCGGATTTCCTACGAAAGCCTTTAGAAGGAAGTTCCTACTTTAGGAATGTAGGTGGGGCCCACTGTGATGTTTATTAGCAATCCACCCATCCATCTGTTTTGTAAGCTCATTTTAGGACCTAAGATTAAAAAATGAGCCAGATCCAATACTCAAGTGGGCCAAAAACATGAGGATTGAATGTACACAGTTGAAATATTCCTGGGGCCACATTAGTTTCAAATCAAGCTAATATTTGTATTTTCAGTTCATCTTTGTAGGAATGACATTATGAACGATATGGATGGCATGTAAACATCACTTTCAACCCTAGAAAGGTTTTAACGATAGGAATTTTCCTACCCACCTTTGTCTTTAGTGTGGCCCATTTGAGTCTTTGATCTTGCTCACTTTTGGTATCAAGTGCTGAAATTATCTCATAAAATGGATGGATGAGGAGGATTTCTCACAAACATCACGGTGGGCCCCACCTAGGTTTCTAGCGCAGGACCTTCCTGTAAAAGGCTTTGACAGGAAATATGCGTCCGGGTACAGCTAGAGACGGACGATCAATTTAGGGCTCGTGGAGCCCACTGTAATGTATTTTCTTCATCCACTTCATCCATCCATTTCGACAATTTATTTTAGGGTGTGATCCGAAAAAGGAGGTAAATCGAAGCTCCGACTGGAACACCACTTATCAATGGTATATGCTTAATCTCTATTGTTTCTTACAATGTGGTCCACTCGGGCCTTCAATCTACCTCGATTTTTGGCTTATGCCCTAAAATGAGCTTTCAAAATGGATAGATGGCTTAAATTAAACACAAATATTGTAATGGGTGTCATAGTTCTTTTTTTTTTTTTTTTTTGTAATGCACTAATTAAATTAATATTGCCTTTGCCGACGGCTAAAAGCCATTTGGGAAATCACTAGATAGTCATCGAAGTTGGTCATTTTATTGGTAGGTATAGCTAGCAGCACGAAACTATTTTCGAGTTGCTCCTGATAGAGTCAAGGAGAATGTCATGCACATCATTATGGTTGAGACACCATGAAGTTCCATCCATGCCTTGAAATATTGTAAATACTTTGTCGGGTCAGCTAACCCAAAGTAGGGGGTGATCTGTAGCATCCTGAATCTGGATGAGAGTTAAGCTTGCATGATATCGTTGGTGAATGGTGGTTCAGTTTCTTCCAGTATTTCTTCTATCAAGGTTGGAACTTCTGCTCAATAGGCCTGGCGTATGTCGTTGATCTGACCTCGTAACTCCTAAAGTTTCGCTTCCCACGGAACTTTGTTTTCCCCTACTGCTTCAAGAGTTTACCCACACATTCGATTCTCTAGTGTGTAGCATGGGTCAAAAGCGACAAGAGTGATCGTTCTTGCGATTCGGGCAGGCATCTAGCTGGGTTTCCCTAGCTACGGTCCAACCTCCTGTGGGATTGGGAGGCCACGCGGAGGTTGGGACTGCTCAATGGTAGCACCATCTTCTACCTCATGACCAAGGAGAGGGTTTTGTCTCTCTAAAATTTACATCAGTCGATTCATGTTATTGTTCAAAGCCTCGACATGATTCTCCAGAGAGATGAGCCGACCTCCCCAGTTACGGGATCTAGGCATAGGTGCCGCTGGAGGGGAATTAGCTCGTTGCTGAGAGGAATATTATCTGTCTTGTTCTGCGAATGACTCTAGTGGAGCAGGCATAACTGCAATGATGGCTGTCAGAGCTTTCTTCCTTCCTTTCGCCAGTGTAGAATTCTGGTGAGGTGATAATGACTTTAATGCCATTCTCACAGACAGTGCTAAACTATTGATGCAGAAATTTAGTTTACCTTCACTGGACCTTCGAATAATACCTGCACACAAAGACGACAAAGGAGACCTTGGTTGTAACTGGGGGACCCTCTACTGCCTAAGTCAAAATCAAGTAATCTGAGTCCAATTGTGTTGAGGGTTTACTAGTGCGTACCTTTCACTGTAGACGTGGGCCTCATTTATAAGCTATGAGTCTATTATGTGGAGAGAAACGCTTCATGAACCAAAGGCATGCGTTTAGTAGTTGTTTCTCAATCGTTTCAGGAGATCCTCGGTAATGATAAGGTTAAGTGGTCGAGGTCGAAACACATATGTAATAGGAGACTAAGGTCAAGTATCCGAGTTGATCTTCACAGCTGTGCTGAGGAAGAGCTCCTTGAGTTGGGCTCTCCTATGGGCTATGATCGAGCTTCCCCCCAGTACTTGGAGTCCGCACTATAGGGTTATGTCTGCAGCATTGGATCCTTACACTTTGACCTGATTATCGACCTACTTGAAGTTTGTGTCCGAACACCGAAGCCGAGCTCCCTTCCTTAGTGGAGCATAGGCGATATTAGGGATGACTATTTTCTTCATCTTATCATATGGTGTAGGGACTTTATTATAGGTTTAGAGTAGCACAACCCTGTGTATGGGACCACGGCTCAGACGGCCCTCATTAGATTACAGATAGATCTCTCACAAGAGCTTGAAAATGGATGGGACCATGAAAGGGCTAAGCCCCTATCCTCTATCTGACCGCTGAGGAGCTCCTTAGTCAGAATTGCTGGCCAAGCATGAGACAAATACAAATATCCAAGCCAACGCCATCTCTCTTACCAATTTATTTTTATCCATGACAGTTTGAATAAAGGCTTTACCTCTAATTGCTTGATCGTTGTGATTTCCAAGTCATGCTACGTTTGCAACGGGCAACGTAATTTGTAATAGTACCCGTGATCTATGCCGATTATAAGTTGGCCATTGATATGCAATTGCTCAAAGTATAGGTCGGCTGCACAAGTACCCCAGACGTGAGCGACCAATATTCTCCATGACACAACCGGTGGTGTGCACTTGAAGAAAAGTTTCTGTTCTTGCACCCATGTTGAGGGCCAAATATTACATATTAGATCCCAGTTATTACCTGAATTTACGAACATGGTACCGTTTAACGACTTAATTTAATCGTGTTTGTGATGCAAGGTACATTTGCGAACTTGGACCGAAATAGGGTGTTAAAAGCATAAGATTTGATGCTCAGAATGCACCAAGGTAAGGGACAGACCCTAGGGGACCAGATCGACAGATTTACATGCCAGAGATCTAAGAAAATCGAGAAATTGAAACTCAAGTGACCTAAAAATCATCCAGAATACAAGATCACAGGGTTCCCACCATCCGTTCGGCTCGAAACTTCATATATGGTCTGAGGGCCATAAATTAATCATAAACATCGAATTTCAACCATTGGATCCCAGTAGAAGAGGCCCAACGGATGGATCATCCCCCATATCAACGATATGGGGCCCACCTGATAACTGAATACGCTAAAATTTGGTTTCAACCTCTAAAATCACATGAGGAAAGGAATGGACGGAGAGGATTCTTTATATACATCAATATGGGACCCACTTTACATGGTGTGTGTGCACAGCACACATACACCGACCGTGCACCAAAAATCAAGAATGGGTCAGCGTGCGCTGACCCGAGCTTCTTCTTAAAGAAAAAGAAAAAAAAAACGAAAAATCTGTTTTCGTTTCGCCGTGGACGCTGCAATGAGCAGTGGGCCCCATATTTCATCGATTCATACAATCAGGACTGTCCATTATGACCCTGAGGTAGGGAAGACCCTACCCATGATGAGTTTTTGGACCCATGAGAACGTACACGTGTACAGGAAGTCTCAAACGCATTCGGACGGCTAAAGCACAGATTTAGTGGGCCACATCATCAAAAATCAAGAAGTATTCCTTCCACACTTAAATTTCACTACGAATACAATGGACGGAATGGATTCTCCGTTTGCATCGATCAAGGACCCACCAACCGCACCGCAAGGAGAATCGCGCCGACTCTGTTCGCGAACAAAGCGTGCGGATAATCCTTGTGGGCCACCATTAGGGCCCATCAGTCAAATCCAGATCGTCCATCAGGTAGAAGGAGAAAAATCAGTCGAATTCATGCTGATTCTTGGCGGCCATGCACATGCACATGATCACCACAGCAAGAAAAAAAGGACCGTCTGCTATCGTTGCAGAGGGATTATTTCCCTGGGCCGCATCATCGGACATCCAAAACCGTCCATCTCCAGTCTAAATTGTAAGTTGAAGACAATGGATGGTGTGGATTTTCCAAACATCAGATGAAGTGGGCCCCACCACCATCAGCACAGCGCAAGGCTTGCGCTGGCCCTGTTTACGCACAGCGAAAAGCCCCGCCGATGCAGCCTACTTTGCAGGCATGGACAGAGTCGGCCTGTCCATCTGGACCATCCAAAAGAATCTCAATGTGTGGCCGACCAGGGCCAAGAGGATTGAACGGTTTAGATATTCCGTTCGATCCATTTAGAGCGCCAAAACAGAGGAGAGTGCGGGCGTGAATCTGTTGCTGCGTAAGCTCCCTTACCTTTGCACGTGGCGGTGAAAGACTTCACTGATTCCTCGGACCGACGTATCTCACCGCCTACCTGCTTACTATAAAGGAAAGAAGACTAAAGAGAGAGAGGATTCACAACTGGGACGTCAAGAGAAAGAGAGAGAGAGAGAGAGAGAGAGAGAGAGAGAGTATTTGTTAGGTTTTAATTGTTATTTTTTTTTAATTATTATTAATTTTGTAAGAATTAGCTCCATCATATTTATGGGCTAAACCTCTTAGCTAGGGCCAAGAGGTGAAGCTTGTAGCGTGATGGGAGACTTGTTGCTTGTGCAATTTGTTTAGACTGAATGATATTGATTTTAGTTTGATTATTAAGAGAATATTTTTAGTCTTTAATAGTTTGTTGTGACTAAAATTACAATGGGTTTGCAATGACTTTGAGCATGTTTCTATTCGTTTTATGTTTATAACGTCAGGAAGTCTTGTTGTTCACCATTGTCTCCTAGGCATGATCGGATGTCGGTACCCTTCCTAGCCTTCATACATGTGATTGGTTGGTGATTAGTTTAATTTTGTTGTTTGTTTTGTCTCCTGAGCATGGTTTGGTGATGAAATTCATTCTAATTCATATACCTTTTATCTCTTGAAAATTATATCAAGTAAGTCCAGTTTAATTTCCATTATTCTTGATGCAAGCATAAGATTTCCATGACCCCTACAAGTGGATCTTCTGAATCCCTAGTTTTCTATTTCTAATTTCTCTTAAGTTTTAGATTAATCTCTCACCATTATTTATTAATTTTTATTCGATTTAGATTTCATCTTAGGCTAGTTCTATTCCTATTTAGTTTCAGATAACGTACAAGTATCAGTACATTAGGATTCGACCTTGGTCTTACCGAGTTTATTACTACATCACAACCTTACACTTGGAGAGTGAACAAGTCTTTGGATTCATTGCAAGGCTTCCTACTGTAAATCACAATAGATAGGTGGCCCATATGATGAAAGGATCACAATGACTTTATGAATGAATCTTACTCTTTACATCTGTACCACCTTTTTAAGGAAGACGGCCAACCAAGTGGCTTAAAAATTAAAAATTAAAAAAAAAAAAAAAAAAACAAAGAAAAAAAAAGAAGAGGAAAAGTGGCTAGATAGTCACATACATCTCGAGGAGCTATCTAATTAATGTTGGTCCCACTGTATGGATGGTCTATTAGATGATGGACTTTTCTACCAAACACGTGCGGACAAACATTATTCGGTTGGTAAAATCCATAGTATTAAAAAATAGCTACATAATTGTGTAGTGGGACCCGTTACATGATAAAAGGATATAACGCTCATTTCGGAAGAAAAATAGGCATACGGGGTGTAATGGGTGCCGTAGGCCCTTAGCAGTCTTATATAAGGTGGATACAGTTTCTTCCTTCTGCATAAAGTAAATAAATAAATAAATAAAATGACAGTTACAGAGGTGTAATGACCATTGTAATGGCCATATAGGCTGGCTGTTTAAGGCCGCAACACTTAATTGAATATCTCTGTAAAATCTAGTATCAGAATTCAGCTAAAAAAATTCATTAATTAAATATAAGGACTCAGGAATCTCATATCGAAAGATTTTAGGCATTTAAAAACTCTGCACGTTTCTCACATGATATGTACAAAACAAATGCTTCGCCAGAGACATCTGACAATAAAACAAAAGGAGAAATTATCACATGAAATGGCTGTCCGTGAAGTTGTGACTTTCGTGTACAACCATTTCTTTTCCCCCAACAGGTCACATATGTACAATATCCTATCCATGCAGAAGCTGGGAGGCATCATAGTGATCATGCTAATGAAAATCTCCCAGATCCACTCATTAGATTGGCCACACAAGTTACCGAGCCATACTATCAACTGTCCATTGATATAGCGTGTGCCCCTCTCTCATTAGCAAATGGGCCTGATTTTTCAGATCAGGCGATCATCGTGGCATGATGTACCGTTTTCGGGAGACCCGAAAACTATTTACGTACGACACAGAGGCGTGAAATAATTGGTTGTATGTGGTAGTTCAGATACAGCCGCCGTATGCGATAATCTCCCTAAAATAGAAGCGATGCGAAGAATCTGAGTCAACTCTCTTCAACTGCTGCAACTCCTGCTACACCCAGAAGTAGCCAAACACTGCCCATTTAAACAGGCCTGATAAAAAAGGACCAATCTATGTACATATCTCACACATGTATGTGATCAAACCCGATCATCAACATAACCCAATGAATTGTACACCTCAAATCACACGGACCATAATTCTACCAGCGTGAAATTTTGCCTGTTAAATGTTTATTTTTGGTTCCACTGATCTAAGTCACTCAATAGTAATCTTGAAATGTTGTCCAATAGTTAGGAAAACCTAGATGATGCGATTTCTAGGGTATGCACCATCCAGGGTAGGGCCCATCATATGAATGGTCTTGATCTCATAAATTTATGCCACATGTATAGAAATTTGGGTGTTTAATGGCTATCTTGGATGCATTATGCATGGACCTTTCTAATATAAAAAAAAACCTATATATGATAATTAAATTGCAATAGGTTGAAAGTAGGAAATCCTAATATAAAAAACCTATATATGGTAATTAAATTCAATAGGTGGAAGGAAGGAAATCTTAGGTACGATGTTGAAATTTATCATAATTAAGAGAAATGTTCCAGTGCTCTCAAAGCCCTGTACGTTAAATAGCCCTTCTGTCTTCTTATTTTATTTTATTTTTTTAATAATTACACGTACACGCTCACACACTCACACCACAATGGATGCTCAAACCCACGACCTCCTGTTGAAACTCTTGCGAGTCACCACTGAGTCACAAGGTCGCAGGCTAAGTACCCCCTAGTTGCATTAGTTGCATTGGGACACTTGGACTGTCTAATCAATTGATCTAAACTGTTCATCGTGGGAAACCATGAACAATCACACCAATCCGAATTTCTAGGGCACACTGTAATGTTTATTTGACTTACAACCTGTTGATCCAAAACATTTGTGGCCCAAGAAGTTTTTAATGGTTGGCGTTCAATCATCACTGTTTCCTATGGTGTGGTCACCTAAGATTTAGATCATGCACTAAAAACAGCTGATAAAATGGATGGATGGTGTGAATAAAACACATGCATCATGGTGGGGCTCACAGAGCAAATGGTGCCTTGGGTACAAGAGGTGTCGACCCGATTTTCGGGAAGTTAAGTAGCATTCATGGTGTGTTGGGCCTTTTTCATGTAGCCTTTCGGCGGAAAATGTACCATAGTAAGAGAAGTTGTGGACAGTTGTTAGAGCTGACCAACGGTCTTGATTACGGAACCATAGTCCCCGGCCCTTTGCAAAATAAATAAATAAAAATCCAAGTGAACTGTTAAAAGCCTCTGGTAGAGGATCCTATGATTCCTCTCTTTCGCCTATTCATTAGTCCCATCTGTATCTCTATTTATATATCTAAGAACCCAAAAAAGCTGAAATATATTCACTCACCACTCTTCACAAAAAGCGAATATGGTCAAGAGAAATGAAACGGTTCCTTTGCTACTCGAGCCCGAAATCAGATCAAATGAAGAAAGGGAAGAAGAAGAAGAAGGCAACGGCAACTTGATTGGCAGGGCGAAGGACGAATCCAAGAAGCTATGGCAGATTGGGGGACCCGCTATTTTCGGTCGCCTCACCATGTACTCTATGAACGTGGTAACGATTGCATTTAGCGGTCATATCGGCAACGTAGAGCTTGCTGCCATGTCCATAGCCAATACCGTCCTCATCGGATTCAACTTCGGCCTTTTGGTACCCATTCTTTCCTTTCCACCCTCTAATTTCTCCGTATTTTTAGTTCGAGCTATGGGATATGTTTGGTACCCGCCACAGCCTATATTGTGGGAAGAGAATTGCTTATTGGTGTCGTAATGACAATCACATCGGTAATTTCGTTACTCTTCTTCTCTTCCACATCGGCACTCCATTCTCATGAAAATATATATATGTTGCATGCAAATAAAACATCATACATTTGCTAAGGCCACATGTACGAACAACAAGGTTAGATCCACTTTATACCATTCGTGTAACCCTGCAAAAGTCCTTTATTAACTCTTGAGCTCCCTGGAACCTTAACAACTACAGCAAGATGCGAACCGATTTATCAGACAATCTACATGGAAAATGCAAACCCATTTCAAAAGGTATAAGGTGGGAGCACACCACCTATACTTTTATTGACGCAGCGATGGGCATGATGAGATCAATCATCATCTTTCCCAAGGGAATAACTACTCTGAATCCATGGAACTTCTCTAGACTCCTCACGGATATACCTCAAATCTACAAGAGAAAATAAGAAAAATATAAATAAATTTAAAAAATTGAAAATTTTATTGATTGATGATAAAAATGAATTTACAACTCTTTAAATAGTTATACCAAACCTTGGAAGAAGCTTCGGCATCATTCTCCCTAAACTTCATAACTTACTATAAATAGTAAATTTACTATTTATAGTAAGTGACCTATTTAGCTATACACTTTATTCTCCTAATTTTCTAAGCACTTTTCATGTTGGACACAAATCCTAAAGCTCAAATGATGAAGAGTTATAATCAAACTAAAACTTACTATAAATAGTTTAAATGGATTTTCGATCGTCGATATGATGGAATCTCAAAAATTCGGTATGGGTAGCTTCTCCTACCCCAAAATCATATATGGTACGTCAAGTAATTCATTCCAGTTTGCAAGATACATCGATTGTAAGGTTCTAACGGTCCGGATCACCTCTGCCTCCAATCGGGTCTTCTCTGGTCCATCCTATACAGGAAAGTGTCCGTGACCCACTCTATATCACTTCCCTCTACTTTAAAAGAACTCGTCCTCAAGTTCTCACTCTACATCAATTCCCTTCACTTTAAAAGAACTCGTCCTTGGATTTTCGTCCCGCTTTAGTTCATGATACTCGGTCAGGTCTACGATGTTGAAAGTACGTGAAATCTCCATGTCATTCAGAAGATCAACAACATAAGTGTTGTCATTTATCTTTTAGAGGATTAGTAGCGATCCAATCTTCTTGTTCTTTAACTTGTTGTAAGTCCCTGTCAGAAATGTCTCTATTCGTAGATGGACTATAACTTAGCCGCCCACCTCAAACATCTTTTATCACCGATAGGTTGTGCACCTCATAACGATACCCAGATCAAAAGTTATGGCTAATTTACGATTCACCTTCTTTTGGTCTAACCATTATAGGAATGTTTCTGTGTCACGTCCTATACCAGACCCCTCCACTTGGAAAAAAACTCATCTTCGAGTTCCTTAAGGGACTTTGCTTATGGTACTCAAATAATTTCTGATGCCAATGCTTTTCAACATTTTCCTTGTACTTGTATTAGGCTCCTGAGCGGACACAATACATGTACGTATGCCCTCCTTGACTTGACCAGTATAGATCAGTTCCTTTACTTGTGCTAACAAAATCTCGCATCCTTTTTTATGATGCGGACAATTAGGCATACTTCCTCCTGAGACATGATCAATGCGGTTTTGTACACACACACACACACACACACACACACACACACACACACATATAATTTATTTGGAATTTTATTGAGCACAATTGCCTTAAACTTCTTCAACACTGGCTTTAAATTCTTTGGGATGTTCACAGGCTCCATACATTTTTCATTTTTAACTAATGCATCTACATCTCTTGTTTTCTCATATTGTTTAACAAAATCTTGTCCGATTATGAGAGACTGTCTCTCAACTTTAAAAGTCTTGGGTAGGTTCTCTGTTCTGATAGGGACGAGGATAATCTTTTTACAATATTTAATAAATATAAATACGTACGTTATCTCAGCCTCTATAGGTAGCATTAATATTATATTGTCATGGTCAACCAAGTAACATGTGAGGCTTCCATATCGACGACATCATACATTATTTCATCCTTATAATATTTACTGATGGAAAAGGATACACGACATCATTCAGTTATCTCTATTTTGTTGACATCCTTGATCCATCCAATCGTGTACGAAAATGGGTGCCTTTCTATTTCAGTTGTAACTTTTTCACCATTATTTTTGACATAAGATTCTCACTACTCCTAATATCAATGATCAGATTACAGACTTTTTGATTTATAGTGCACCTCATTCGAAAGATGTTGTGTCATTGTAAATGATCTATATCTACCTTTAGTATGTATAATAGCTTTCTCACGATCAAAGCGGTAGCCTGCGATTCACCATCATTGGATGGTGCTTTGTGGAAATCAGAGTTATGTCATACAGTGACCACGAGCAGTTGAGCATTACCTTGTGCTCGGGGTGAAATTAATACAACCACAATTTGATCGATGGCTTCTTCCAACCCTTGTATGGTCAATTGACTTTCTCGGTGGAAAACTTCCATTCTTTTCAAAAGATAACTCATCCCTGGATCACCGTCCACAAGATTTTGGTCCATACCTTCGTTATTTGTCATCAGTACGAGGGGAGTCCTCGCTCTGATACCAATTGACTCAAGGATAAGCGTGATGAGGTCGATCATAGTCTTCCTCAATAATTACTCTGAATCCATGGACCTTCCCTGGACTCCTCACAAAGATACCTCGAATCCACATGAAAAATAAGAAAAATATAAATAAATTTTAGAAAATTGAGATTTTATTGATTGACAATAAAAATGAATTTACAACCCTTTAAATAGTGATACCAAACCTTAGAAGAAGTTTCAACATTAAACTCCAACTCAAACTCCCTAAAATTTGTAACTTTCTATAAATAGTAAATTTATTATTTATAATAAGTGTCCTATTTAGCTTAACCACTTTATTCTAATAATTTTTCTAATCACTTTTCTTGTGGGACACAACTCGTAAAGCTCAAAGGATGAAGAGTTATAATCAAACTAAAACTTACTATAAATATTAAAATAGAAATAAAATGGATTTTCAACCATCGATCTAATGGAATATCACAAATTTGGCATGGGAAACCTAGCTTGGTTGGCTAAAGTAGCTTTTCCTATCCCAAAATCATATATTGTATATCAAGTAACTCATTCTGGTTTGTGATACGCATGTTGTAAGGTTCTGACGGTCCGGATAACCTCCACCTCCGATTGGGTCTTCTCTGGTCCATCCTGGACATGAAAGTGTCAATGACCCGCTCTACGTCATTTATTGATTAAAAAGAGGTCTGTAAACCTATTCCAGCAGGCTCTAACAAAACAACTGAAGCCACGCCTACAATATAAATCTAGGGAAATACAGAACATACACGAGACCAAGCAGCCACAAAACCAAAAAACACTAATGGGCCTATTACAATTCGACAGCTTAGCAAATGCAAGCAAACCCTGAAAGAAAAAAGAAGCAGAGACTAGGAGAGCTAATGCCCAAAATTCGTGCTTGCGTATCTCAATTCCAGTTCATGCCTACATAGTGAGCATTGGGATTGTTGACTTGAAACTCGGCTAGAAATCGAGCTGAGTCACTTTAAATTTGCTGGTGAGTTCAACTCAGTTCAGACTCAGCCTGGGTAGTTGAGTCAGATCACATACCTAGTCAGCTTAACACAACTCATCGCAACTCAGACTTAGTCAATTGAACTCAAAGCCCCAAGCAATAAAGCATCAGGATCTACTACCAAGCCAAGCCCTACTTTGATGATGAAACTTGCCTATTTTTATACTTGGACTATTTTAAACATCTATTATACTAGACTGGACCTGACCAAATGTCAAGTCTAGTTTGGTTTTCAAGTTTTTAATATATGTTATTATGCAATTTTACAACAACATAGCATCTAATTTTATATATTTAACAAAATTTAAATGTTAAATGAAATTATAAGGTGTATCTTGCACCATTGAATTAGTCAATAAAGCTTAATAGTGATGAGTCATCGCTTGAATGATTTTAAAGGCCGTCTAGTTCTTCATTATGTAATATATACATCTATCTTGCTTAATAACTTAGATCAATATGGTGTGTTCTTCTCTCTTCAACTCACTTATGATATATGAATAAAGATGGGTGTGTATCACTTTAATGTTGAGTTAGTGAAAAAGATCAAAAGCCCTAACATATATAGACGATTCATTTTTAACATATTAAAAAACTAATTTATTATAAAATTATTTATCTTATCCAATTAATTAAAAAATTCAATAGAATTACAAAATTTTAGGAGTTTTATGTTGAAATTATCATAATGAATTCCAACAATCTTTGCTAGCATTAAATAGGAAATTCAAAATGTTAGGATACAAACCTTGATCGGTCATTACGTTGTTTGTCGAAGTCACTGGATGAAGTGATGTGTCATCAGTCTTCTACTTCTACAACAACTATGTGTATATGCTCTCCAATGGGAAGAGGAACGTGCATATTAAAAATGTGTAGATTAGGCGACTGAATACTCTTTATAATAGAGTGACTATGGAAGAAGCCCATCCATCGTAGGATTCTTCCATGTCCATGTCTCCTCAATCCCAAACCTAAGAGAGAAGTCATGTCCCAATACAACTTTATATAAAGTTATCAATTGTACTTCATAGGAATAAACTTGTGTACACCCTTTAACAATGTGGGTCTCACACTAATAGTCATGCGAATGATCCAAACCAATCATTGCGTTGTCAGATGGAATCATGCCATGTACAACACAAAATTCCAACATTCTTCCATTTGGAACATTCATGACATTTCCCAATATGTAATGTATTTTTTTAATTTTCAAAAAAACCTCTAAATCATTGATATTATAAACAAGGTATGTATAAACCGGAGAATCATTGATATTATAAACAGTATGCAATGTATTATTTAGGACTTCTTTAATATGCTTATAGTTTTACTTAATATTTTAATGGATCCTATAAAGTACCTTTAATTATCCTATCTATTAGAACTCCTAACACTAGACCATGGCAATCATCACCTCATTTATTGAAAAAATGTGTGCAGAATACGAAAATCTCATGCCAAATGTACTTGCATACAGACTTCTAAATAGTCCAATTATCTCTATCAAGAGATGCCGCAGGCTCAATCAAAGCCAATCTTATATGTTCATTTCATTGTATGCATGCACAATAAGAACATATGATAAAACTTAAATGATTAATCAATCTTAATTTACTGAAATGCATACGCAACCTTAATGTCTACACTCCCACTAATCCTTATCACCTTATGATGCAATTACCAGTTGGGGTTTACAAACACTTGATAATTATAAATCATCTTTCTTTCAAAAAACCTTAGTGTATGCTCTTTTGTCCATATCTTAATTAAGATGACTGCAACACCGCAACATCTAACACCTGTTTTTACAATAAACATTAAAATTTTGTTCTAATGCATGATGTCGTAAGTGCTCGCATTGCACCCTATCGAGCTACAACACTCATGTAATGAAACAAAAACTTAAAACTATGCCCCCCACTAATGAGACATTCAATGTAAATCAACATATTCATCTAATCAGTTCCACCTGACTAGTATATATTAATGTGTGCTGAATACCCGTATTATCTGTATCACATTTACTTATTTATAAATCCTATATATGCCCTTAATTTCTCCCATAAGGATCACTAAGGTGTTTGTAAGGTCAAGTGCAAGCCTTTAAACTATCACAAACTTGAGACTGACTCTCATTGTTCCTTCACTAATCAAAGGTTAGAGGGTATATATGGTTTTAAGATAGAATCTCATGTTGCATGTTGCGTATATCAAGATTCTTTGAGAGTTGAGACAAATGTTTCCTCTCATTTCAAAGTCAAACTCTTGTCCTGGATTCCTAGATCAATGTCCTGAATATTGTTATAGGTACATCCACCTCAAAGTGAGAACACTACCTGTCTAGGCTAGAAACCTTTGTCCATATCACTTTTAGGAATTAAACCTATTTATAATCATCACTTTTATTTTTGTCTGTAAACAAAGTTAATATCATTCACATTCACATTCGATGCATAATTAGAATATCGAAGCCTTAATCCAACATTCGAATTTAAAAGAAAACTAAATGCATTGTTTTATTTCAAACTAATAAAATAAATAAATGCAAGGGTTCCAAAAATTCAAATGCAAACAAATTCATGTATTTAAATGAAATAAAAAATCTTCAACCTCGATTGATTAATATAGAGCTCCGCAACACTAGGTCTCGGCTCTTTAGGTGTTACTGCACGAGATAAAAGATGTGAGCTAATGGCTCAGAATCGATCAACATTGTGGCAAACGTGTATCTATTAAGATAAGAATTTATCTTTACTTTTGTTCATATTCTTCTTAAGCCAAGCTTTATACCTATGACATTATTTTTTAAGTGATCCTCCTGATCACAAAGGTAGAAGGGTCTGACTACTTGATCTTGGTCCTTCGATTATAAACCTTCAGCATCAGCTTTCTCTTTTCCCTTACTTTTATTCCTAGAACATATTTTTCTTTATTTCAGATTATTTCCATAAGAGGAGTGTGCAAGATGAGCACTCTCTGGTCGCTCCTATCTAAGTCTCTCCTCATGCATACAGTGCGATGTCAACTCAATCAATATCAATTTTTCTTTCTAAGTATTATAATTGTCTTAAAAAGTGTTGAAGCTATAAGGAAGAGAAATCGGTACTAAGTACACTACTAGGTCTTTTCAATGTTCAACTAGATTGCTCTTAACTTAGCAATGAGGTCGGCTATATTTTTGATATGCTACCTAATTCCATCAACATTGTATTTCAAAGACACGAGTTCAAAGAGAATCATTATAGCATTTGCCTCATCAGATTTAATAAATCTTTTTTCGATTTCTTCGATGAATTCTTTCACGTTCTCCTTCTCAAGTATACCCCACGAAAAGACTTGGGAATGGAATGTCTAATGCTCTTTATACTTATCTTATTAATCCATTCCCACCTATTATATTTGACAACATCACAGGTAGGACTAGATTCAGTTGCTTTTGGAGGTTGATCCTCTATAAGGGCTAAGTCTAATTCTATACATCCAAGAGTAATTTCTAATGTTTCTTTCCATTTTGAGAAGTTAGTACCATTAAGATTGGGGAGGCTTTTAATTTAGGAGAGAATAGATCCAATATTCATGACTACAACAAATGTATAACAACTCGCATAAGAAGAATTTTTCATTAAACTTTAAGCATCAAGAAAAGACACTTTATTACACTAAACTTTATTTATTCAATAGGGCAGTCGATAGATTGTCCAAGATGACAAGCCTAATCATTAAATTATGATGTGAAAACCTAGTGCATCATTGCGACCCCTTCCTTTGGGTCGAGATCATAACACGCGAGAAATCTTCACAATATGAGGCTGGCTGAATATCAACAACATAGGACCCAAACAATCCAACACCTTTGTGGCAATATGGATCATCTGATTTTATATTGTTAATACTGTCCAACCCACTCCGTTTGGCTCTAATTAGATGGTGAACTCCTTTGGGTCAAATTAACAATGCCCCAACATAGGACAACCATGGCCCCTCCATTTGATGCCTACAAATATACTTTCAATGATACAATGATCAACTAAGAAAGCTTAACTTTAGTGCATTAGATCTTCCAACCTTAGAATTTGGCATGTTCCATTATTTGTGGACAACCTTTGAAGGCCTATTATGCTTTAGTTGGTTGATCCTAACCATCTTAATCATTAATCAAGAAAATTGATGGTCCATATATATTGGTTATATTAGCTAAGATCCCATCATTGGTTTGGACCATCTATTGTCATTATGTGGAGAAAATAATTGGGTGAAAAATGAAATAATGGAGGTAAGTTTTGTTATCACTTTCAATAAAATCCTATTTCTAAAAATATTTTTCTCCCTCAAAAACCCTTCTAAAAAGGTGCAAATGATGAAAAAGGTAAAAGCATTAGTATCACTTAAAAATAATAAGATATATGGGTGGTAATGGACCAAGCAATCGGCCTTATAGAGGAAGGGCTTCAGCCCTAAACTTGGCCCGAGGACTACCCACTTGCTAGAAATCTAGGCCGTGTTTAGGCCATTGATAAATTACCAAGCTTGGCATGTTTCCTGCACTAATGACGCGGGGAAGGACGTGTTGAGGTCGAGCACTGTCTTCCTCTGGGGGATAATTACTCCAAATCTACAAAGCTTCTCTGAACTCTTCACAGAGATACCTCGAATCCACAAGGAAAATAAGAAAATAGAGATAACTTTCTAGAAATTCAAAATAAATTGATTGATAGTTATCTAATGTGTATGTCTCTATGTTACACCATTATAAAGAAAAAAAATTAAACCAAACTTCATAATTACCAAAAATTGCAAAATTTTAACTTTAATAAAAATTGTAATTCTAGTAAAACTCTTCTAAAGCCTAATTTTTAAAAATAAAATCTTCAAATAAACTTTTACTAGAAGAGTCCTATCATGATTAATAGTTATTTCTAAAAAAGAAGAAAAATCTAAAACTTTAAAGTTAAGAAAATATTACAAAAATTGAAATTATTAAATACAGTAATTTTTCTTAACTTTTCGTTTTTGAGCTGAAAGGAAGCGTTTTCTGGAAAAACAGATAGATGCGACCCACTTTGTAGGTTGGTTCACCTCGAATGAGCCGTTACAATAAAGATTGATAGGTTGTGTGTCTTGTAACAATACCTGGATCAAAAGTTATGATCAATTTACAGTCCACCTTCTTTTGGTCCAAACATGATAGGAATGTATCGGTGCCACGTCCTACATTAAACCCCTTCACTTGGAGAAAAAAACTCGTCCTTGAGTTATCTAAATGAATTCGCACATGATACTCAAACAATTTATAACATCGAAGTTTATCAGCCTTTTCCTTTTACTTTGCATTAGGCTCTTGAGCTGACACAATACATGTACTCATGCTTTCCTTGACTTAACTAGAATGTATCAATTCCTTCACTTGTGCTTCTAAGATCTTACATTCTTTTTGATAATGTGGGCAATTAGGCCGACTTGCCCCTAAAACATGATCAATGTAGTTTTGTATATCTAGTATGGGAGGCAATTTATTAGGGAATTCATTGAGCACAATCGCCTTGAACTCATGCAACATTGGTTTCAAATCCTCTAGGATGTTCATAGTGTTCATATATTTTTTCTTTTCAACTAATGCATCTACATCTCCTTTTTCCTCGAATTTTTTTAATAAAATCTTGTTCGGTTATGAGAGACTGCCCCTCCACTTTAGAAGTCTTTGGTTGGTTCTCCGTTCCCATAGGGTCATATGTCCACCATCAATGAATCTTGTGACCCATTACGACTCCATTTCGATGAGGTCATCTCTTGCTAACAAATAATGAGATTTCTCTGCATAACCCCTTACTGATCGGCTATCCTACCAATCATTTTAGTTTGGTTTGAATAATACCTGATCGTAATCTCGATGGAGGAATCGCATGCACAACAACTGCTTCATCCATGACCACATGCGGATTGGTGCTTTCATCTGCCTCATCCGTGCGAATTGCAATTGCTCCCACCAATCTGAAGCTCTCCCTTTTAACTTGTACGCCACAAGTTTAACCTTCTTTACTCAGGGATCTCTATATAATCAAAGAATCACTCAACTTTAGAAAACCAATTGAGAAAATCCTCGATATGAAGTTAGTCATTAAAGCTAGGAAGATCAACCCTCATCCTGAATTCTCGATCTATCCAATTTGCTCAATCGTCACCTTATTCAAGATATTGGAGCATCGTACTATTGACCTCCTCATCGCTGGATTGCTCCTCCTCAAGAATAACCATGTGGTTCATTGTCGGTACTGTCCTGCGATTACAAGTTCCAACACCTACTGGAGGCGTATCATCGTTATGAACACGGAGCTGCCCTAGGGTCTTCGCGATACGATCGATGGAAGCATGCATCCATTATATGACTTGTCGATTCTGTCGTTATGCTGCTTCAAAAGCTATTAAAATATTATTCCATGGAGCACCGTCCGTGGGATTGTTGCCTGACCCGTTGCTAAAAGTCATATATTCGAGGACAAATACTTGCTCTGATACCAACTGTCGCAGGGAAAGACGTGTTGTGGTCGAGCACCGTCTTCCTCTGGGGGGATAACTACTCTGAATCTACGGAGCTTCTCTGGCATCCTCATAGAGATACCACAGATCCACAAGGAAAATAAGAAAATAGAGATAATTTTTTAAAAATTCGAAATAAATTGATTAATAATTGTTTAATGTCTATGTCTTCATGTCACACCATTTATAAAGAAAATAAAAATTAAACCAAAATTTGTAATTACCAAAAATAATAAAATTCTAACTCTAATAAAAATCCTAATTCAAGTAAAACTCTTCTAAAGCCTAATTTTTAAAAATAAAAATTTCAAATAAACTTTGCTAGAAAAGTCTCATCATGATTAAAAGTTTATATATATATATATATATATATATATATATATATATATATATATAGAGTTGTGAATTCCATAACGGTACCCAATCAAAAGTTACGATCAATTTAAGGTCCACCTTCGGTGCCACGTCCTACATCAACTAATCATCGTGCAACTGTTTAAGGATATTTATTAACGGTTTCGTTTTATACACTAGTTCAAAGAAACACATTGGATAAGAAAATACGGATCAATTCGCCCTTTTTCTTTTTTTTTCTCAACGTGCTCGTCCACAGATAGCCGTAAATCCAGACCGTCCAGATCATGGGTACTATCGTGGATGGAGCAGTACCGTAAAAATAAGAGTGGCTGAAAATAAACGAACGGTTAAAAAGAATAGTCAAGAGTCCCAAAAATGGGACTATCATTTGGACGCTCCAAAATGTAGTAAGTATATGCAACTTGCTATGTGGATGACTCAAAAGTAATATTCCATGCATGCAAGCAGTGTATATCTCGTGCAGTGTTCCTGTTTAATTTAGTGTATACTTCATTGATGAAATAACATATCAGCTAGGCATGGCAAGCGCACTAGAGACCCTCTGCGGCCAGGCATTCGGGGCTGGTCGATACTCCATGTTGGGCATCTACCTGCAACGATCATGGATCCTTCTCCTCCTCTGGGGACTTCTCTTGCTTCCCACCTATATCTTCGCGACGCCGATCCTAAAACTGGTAGGCCTGACGGACGAGATTGCGACAATGACGGGGGCCGTTGCTATCTGGGTCATCCCACAGCACATCGCCTTGGTCTTCCAGCTACCTCTAACTAGATTCCTCCAATGCCAGATGAAAAACGCAGTCATTGCATGGGTGAGCGGATTTACGCTGGTCGTTCACGTGTTCATAAGCTGGCTGTTTGTATATAAGCTCGATCTTGGACTGTTTGCGGCAGCGATGGTGATAAGCTTCTCATTCTGGCTGATTGCGGCGCTGCTGTTTATGTATACGGCATGTGGAGGCTGTCCGCTCTCGTGGGGTGGATTCTCTTGGGAGGCCTTCTCTGGGTTGTGGGAGTTTTTCAAGCTATCGGCCGCTTCCGGCGTCATGATGTGGTTCTCTCTCTCTCTCTCTCTCTCTCTCTCTCTCTCTCTCTCTCTCTCTCTCTCTCTCTCTCTCTCTCTCTCTCTCTCTCTCTCTCTCTCTCTCTCTCTCTATAGAATGATCATGTCTTCTACACGGTTGATTATGGTGAACCATAGTGATGATGTGCGAGAGCACAAAATACAAAATCCCACCTTGTGCTAGTTACTGACGTGTGACTAATACATGGGCTTTCTCCTATTGAGTTTGGTCTGGCGAGCTGTCAATGGGTCGGGCTTGCCCGTTGCGCTTTTGAGCCTCACCAACTTCAGGCTGGGTTGGGCTTGAATACTAGGATGATAAGCATATCTACTGAACAACCCATATCCTGCAGAAAAGTAAGTGGCCGGGGCTCAGGTCAGGCAGGAATTGGGCAGAGGCTATGAATGATCATGAGGGGCCTCAAGCATGTCTATTTTCTCCTTTCAAGGGCCCATCTCAGCCTTCAACATACCTCAGACCGGCCCACGTCTGGCCTATTAACTGCTCTACTGGTGGTCCAGCCTTTTTTTGCGGTCCATGGAACTCGTTTTCATAGCAATGGAGATGAAATAGTAGAGCTGGGTGAACAGGAATATGGTAGACCCATCCGTCCACATTACATGTGGCAGGTCAATGTGTCAGTCTAGTGAGCCCTGATATGGATGGCAAATGGTTCAACTTACACACGGATCAGATGATCTAGCCATCTGAACACTCCCAGGTGGTAGACTCCCAGGTGTTAAACTCCCAGTGTGGTAGACTCCCAGGTATTAATCTGGGAGTCTACCACCCAGGTAAGAGTAAGGACCCGTGTGTGGGGTGTGTGTGCATGTGTAAGGTGTGTGTGTGCGTGTGGAAAAAAAAAAAAGCCATCTGAACAGTCGAATTTAAAGCGAGAATATGGTAGGACCTCCTATATTTTTTTTTATGATAAATAAAGAAATAAAGAAAAGTGGTGGCTAGGACCTCCTATATTTTTTTTTATGATAAATAAGCCATCCATAATATGCTCCACTAGATGGACCGTCCTGATTGACATATTGGCCCACTACGTCAGTCATTCCTCTACCATATCATCTCCCATCTAACTAGTGGACCATTCATCATTGAATTGAAGTTGGACCACCGGTCTCGTCTTTTTCCAACAGTCCTTTTGTAGGCCATGGGTCAAATATCAAGAATCAACTGTCCGATGCATGAGATTTTTGTGCCTACCAGATGAGATGTGTGATCAGATGTTGCTGGTCCTAATCAGCACTCTCTTCATGCTTAGCTAGTCCACTCTTCTCATCAAAGGAAAGATATTTATTCCCCTTTCTTTTTTCGAATGATAGCTTGGAGCACTGGTATTATAAGGTGTTGATCCTGCTGGCCGGTAATATGAAGAATGTAGAGATTGCAGTGGATGCTCTTTCAATATGGTCAGACTCTCTCTCTCTCTCTCTCTCTCTCTCTCTCTCTCTCTCTCTCTCTCTCTCTCTCTCTCTCTCTCTCTCTCTCTCTCTCTCCTCTCTCTCTCTCTCTATATATATATATATATATATATATATATATATATATATTATCATCCGGGATTTAGATTGGTCATGAGAAATTTATAGGTGGAACGGTTAGAAACGACTCGATGAAGATATTTTGATGATTGTCCCATCCATGAATAGGCCTAATAATGGTATGGTTTGGATTGATCAAATGCACACCAAGTTATTGGTTTGTGCCATTTACCATTTACCATTTACATTCACTTGATTGAACCTTTTTCTAGATCATGGACCCCCTCTGATACTTGTTACCTTTGTGCAGCACGAACATCAATGGATGGCAATTGATGATTCCTTTCTCATTATTCGCAGCTACTGGGTAAGTAGCTCCGGCTATAATCTACTCTACATTTTCCATGATGGGGCCACATGGGTGCATGGATAGATGATCCCGACGGTCCATCATGTGGGCACTTGCAAGTGCATAATTAACCATAGAAATATCACACTGGCCACATTTCTCGGTCTGATCCACGTATAGTCAGATTTAGCCCATCAGATGGATGGTTAAGATAATCTAAATATGCAGCCATGCGGGCTCGATCATGAATAGGCTATATGTGACCTCAATCTGCTAAAGAAATCTCATTTCATGTGATGAAATAGGATCAGGGTTGCTAATGAACTTGGAGCAGGGAACGGGAAAGCAGCCAAGTTCGCAACGATTGTCGCTGTGGTCACATCGACATTGATCGGAGTCATCTTCTTTATTCTAATACTAGGCTTCCATCATATATTCGCTCTCATCTTCACCTCAAGTGTCGAAGTTCTCAAAGCGGTCGACAATTTGTCTATCTTGCTCGCCTTCAGCATTCTCCTTAACAGCGTGCAGCCTATTCTATCAGGCGAGTCCGTATTTTTTGACATAGGGATGAATAAGGTAGATCACCATCTTCCAAAGGGGGATAACTACTTTGAATCCACGAAGCTTCTCTGGACTCCTCACATAGATTTAGTCACTTCTAAAATCTGTGAGGAAAAATATAAAATATAAATAATTCTACAAAGTTTAAATAAATATGTTAGATATTGATAGATGAAATAAATAAGTCTACAACCCATATAATGGAATCTCGCAAATTTGGCGTGGGAAACCCGGCATAGCCAGGTTTGTTGGCTGAAGTAGCTCGTCCTACCCAAAATCATATATGGTATGTTGAGTAACTCAATCCGGTTGGCGAGATATATCTATTTTAAGGTCTTGATGACTTCTGCTTTCGATCCGGCCTTCTCTGATCCATCTTGGAGGTGAAAGTGTCCGTGACCCGTTCTACATCACATTTCCATTCTATGCTGATCAGGAGGGACAGCGGGTTGATCCTGGATCAGACCAGAGGCTAACCCATTTCATATCAGGCTTGAAATCTCCGGCCCACACATTGATTCATCTAAAATTCTGGCCTCAGGTCACAATCGGCGTAGGATCGGGCCTGGTGTAGATGTATTAAAGGGAAAAAAAGAAAGTTTAAACCGGTGGATCAAAAATCCCACACAGGGCCAGTCCAAATGGGCCAGCTGGCCCATTGCTAGTAATCCAATGATCAACTTCCTCTGATTCAATGTCCAGTCTTATCAGGTGTTGCGGTCGGTTCCGGGTGGCAAGCGTACGTCGCATACATAAACATTGGATGCTACTATTTCATCGGACTTCCGGCGGGTATTCTATTAGCAATCTTGTTCAATTTTGGAGTTGCGGTGAGCTTGAAATTATCTCCTCTTTTTTTTTTCGCCAAGCTTGAATTCTAATTAGATTTTACGAGGCTATACACAGAGCGTTGGTGTATTTATGAGTTTTCTGACATGGAATATTTCAGGGTATATGGGGTGGCATGATCGGTGGGACTTTCATCCAAACGTTGATATTAGCCATCATCACAATCCGGTGTGATTGGGATATGGAGGTATATAATCTCATTTATCATTCAAAATTTTCTCGTCGTGGCATAATGGTCCATCATCCAAACCATTCATCGAGTTGGATTCATATTAATTGAGTGACATCCGTAAAAAACATGGATCATGTTGTAATCCCATTGTGGACATTTACATTTCAATGATGGATCATTGCTTCCCTGCCATCCGTTTGTAGGTCACTGGTAGGGTGGTTAACGTGGTCTGATCATCCAAGAGCCCCTTCTTTATGGTGGGACTGCCCTTTGGTCCAGACAAAAAATTATCATCCAAGAGTCCAATGGTCGAGATGTCCGCTTCTCTAATAGCTTTATGATAGCAATTTAAACAGCTGAGATTTTGTTTTGCAGGCTGAAAAGGCTAGGATTCGCCTTGATAAATATGGGGTCCACAATGTGTTAGAAGCATCGGACGCAAGTAAAGACTCCACAGTAGCTTAGAGCCTCATTAGTCTAGAGATATAAATTTTAATTCTTGTTCGAGATACTGATCGTAATTTCTAAAATAAATCTTCTTTTTTTTTTT